>JARHVA010008947.1:310000-395281 GCA_037957365.1 Torreya grandis | reverse complement strand
CTCAACAAGACTTGTGAATAAAACCCCTAGTTAGTAAGAAATAAAAGCTAATAATTCAGTCATGTTACAGTCATCTTATCTTTTTGGGGACACATACCTACTAATTGATAACACCACTTAGAAATATATTTCACATGTACTCAAGGAGTAGTTAAATAGGTAACTATTAGTGATGTTTATATTCTAGATTATAAGTCTCCTTATCCCATATTTTCCCCCACTAATTCCACCTCCTCCTCAATATTCTTCTCAGAGATAACCTGCACCACCACCTTGAAGTTCCTAATTGAAATATTTTAATCAAAGTTAATTTCAATGGATGTAACCTATGTTGATTAGAAATAATAAAGTGGTCAAGGTTGAGTTACCTAATTTTGATGTGGTGTCTAATCTCCTCGAGACTCCTGCCTCTCAGTAAGTCAAAAAATACATCAAGGTTAGTCTCAAATCCATTAGGAGCTCAACTTGTGGAAATTTTTAGGCCAAAAATTAACAAGAATGAAGAGGCGATGACCTTAGGTGAATATACTCTAAATCAAGTATTAATTGGAATTCCAACCAAGAAGAGTTATGTTCATAATATATTAGATACCACTGAGTAGATGATATAAATATCTAAGTAAGATGAACTCACTAGAGAAGAATTGAAAGATCAAGTTAAAAAGTTATCTAGGTTTGTCAGCTATATCCTTAATCTAATTAAGACTTCAAAAGATATCTAATTGTAATCCCCTAATCAAGTCCCTAGAATTAGAAAGGAGGAAATAATAACCATCAACATGTATAACAACTATAAAAAAAATCTTGAAGCCTAGGTCGAGTAATTACTATTAGATGGTATGAAATATATTGAGGGGTTGATCAAGTTGAATGGGATGATTTAATCCTAAAATTTTAATATCTCAAATTCCATGATAATGAATTAAATCTTTGAGAAGGTGTGAAAGGAGATATCAAACAAATGTCTACCATTGATACTAAAAAAAATGGTCAAAGCTGCATTTTTTAATAATATTGAATATGATTCCTCTTGCAAGTGGTTGGAATGGTATTCTTCAAAATAATGAAATTTTAATAAAGATATAGGTGTGTTATAATAACAAATTAAAATTAGAATTTAAAAATATAGATAACTTTCTTATAATTTGGGAGAATTTCATTATGATCTATTGAAAGAACATATAACCAATAAATTTATTGTGTATGAAGTCAAATATAAATTCAATAAGATGACCAAGGAATAATTATTCAAATAAAATTCCTTCAATGTTACTTCAATGGCAATGCTCAATGAAGTCCATGTCTCACTTGAGGAAATGAACAACTAATTGATCAAACTCATGGATGTTCTAAATACCATGATCTAATGGTATCTAATAAATGGTTGAGATTTTGTAAACATTTAGTAGTATCTAAATGCAATACAATCTCTAATTCAGTGAGGAAATTCAAAAAAAATATAAAGATGGTGGGGATAAAGAACAAGCCAGGAGTGTAACTAATACTCAACCTCTAAGTCTATCAAAACTAGATTCTACTCAAGGGAAAGCCTCCTAGGATACTTAGGACTACTTTGATCTATTTTTTCTACTTTTTTAAAGTTGTATTTTTGTTTTATGAAATATTGAAAATTAGTTAAAATACAACAAGACAAAAATATGAATACCAAAATTCACATTGTAATGATAAGGGTGGGTCCATTCCATCCTATCTATATAAATAGGAGAAATGGAAATTTTACAAGGGTTTTTTTATGCTCATTTTATTTTTTATTGAAAGTAAGGAAAATAAACTTTGTGTTCATTCTTCAAACAAAGAACACATGGAACATTATAAAACTTTGTGTCTAGAATTCTATTTGTGGATGTATGTTTCTATTATGTTAATGCATAGCTCTCAATTCAAGTAATACTTTTATTAATCTCAAACAAACATGTTAATCATTAAAAAAAATTATTTTCATGCATAATACAAAATTTTTGCTTACTCATTCATGTGTGACACTTTTATCTCTTCTTTTTATTTTTTATTTTTTGGTTAAAAATTATAAAACTTTGTGTTTAGAATTTTATTTGTGGATGTATGTTTTTATTATGTTAATGCATATCTCTAAATTTAATTAATACTTATATTAATCTCAAACAAACATGTTAGTTATTAAACAAAACTAATTTTCATGCATATGATAAAATCTATGTTTGCTCATTCATGTGTGACACTTTTTCTCCCTTCTTTTTATTTTTTATTTTTTGGTTGAAAGCAATATAAATCAATACTCTATTCAAACTCTAGATATTTTAAATAGTTTTATTTTAGTTTATCCTATTTTAGATAAAGGAATCAACCCCTCCAAATAGAGGAAAGGCTTTTGTCTCTTTCACTATAGTGAAATCATATATTTTTCAAAGTGCCAAATGTTTTACAAATAATTTTTGGTGCTCACTATGGGGTGTACTTGAGTATTTTCATACTACCAACACAACCTATCACTCAATATGATAATTTTTGAATTGAATACACTCTCATATGGATTGGGATAAAATTATTTTACATCATGGCTAGAAGAATGTACACTAGGTCTATTATAAATCATGGTATTCTTGATCCCTTACTGAATCTAAAAGAATAATCCAATTTTAGGATTTGTCTAGAAAGAATAAGGAAGGTTTAACCTTTGATCCAGTCATTTTATTTTCATCACATATTGGTCCCAAGGGAAAATAAATTTTCAAAATATGGTTGTAATTTTACCACGGGGTCCTCATATTAATCCATTGGACCAAGTTGTTCAAATCCATAAACTTCCTAAGAGTTTGAGGAAGACTTTTCCTAACTTTGTCAATGATGGTTAATAACAACCTAATGAACACAAAAGATTTTTTCTTTACCTATGTTATTTTGGGTGTGGAACATGAATATGTATTAGTCAAGTTATTCATGAAAACATTGGTCAAACAAGCATCATAATGGTCCTATCATATACCAGTTGCTTCTACTTCAGAGCTGACAAAAAATAAGAAATAGGTTTGAATAAAGATTTCAAATCAAATGAATATTGGATCGATTGTCTTATATAAATAAATAATCTCATGATCCCATGAGGGAATTCATAGATCATTTCAATAATCTAGTATACAAGGTTATAGTGGATTCTATGTCTATGGTAGAAAATAAGAAATTTTTATTCTTAAATGCTCAATTACATGAAGTAAGTTTATTTATTTAGAGAATCACCCAAAAAAATGGTGATAACATAAAATCAGCCTATAGAAATTGAGGATGATATGATCATGGATGGAAAGCTAAAAATGGTTTCACTGAAGAGTACAAAATAAACTTTAGTAGATCCATAGGTTCAAAGGTTGTTAATGACATATTATCCTTATAGAAATAGATTCATTAGACTCATACTTATCCATATAAAGATGCAGCTAGAAGACCATTTGTCCCTTACCTGGACTCCCTTCTCCAACTCCTCAAATCATACATATTTCAGCAACACATATTGTTATTCACTATTCATACATATTTCATGCCACTAATGATCATGATGGTTATAACTTCCCAATGGTAAGGATGTTACAATATGCACCATTAAAGAACCACAAAAAGAAGGTGTTTTTGGCACCTTTAATCCTTAAATTTAAGAATCTAATGGTAAATCCACTATAGGATATTTTTAATATGAACCTGATTGTGATGAATATGATGAGAGATTGGAGGATATGAATAATCATTCATATTCATATTTAATATAGCTCAAAATGAGAAGTTGAAAGTAAATAAATAATAATAAAGAATATGATAAACAAAATTCTAATGAAACTCCTAAAGCCACAACTACTCCTAAGTTTGTTCTCAACCAAGGTACTCCTTTATCAAATATTTCAAAAGATAATTCACCTGAAAAGATAGGAAATTCCATGTTTCCTCCTAATGTCTCCATTAAGAAAGAATGAAATATTTCTTGTTCCTCTTGATTTGATATAATTGACCACATGAATAAGACTAAGGTTTAGATTTCTCAAATTGAATACCTTAAGTCAAATCCTAAGCAATTGGATAAATTTATCAAGTCCTTCAAAGGAGAAGTTCCCAACACACCTCCTCATGGATCTCATATAATATCAGTTGATTTAACTTTGTAGAATAATGTATCTAATTTTGTTTAATGTAGTGAAAGATCTGAGTCTTTTTATGTTTCCCTCTTCATTGGAGGTTTTTGAATAAATAATTGCATAATTGACTTGGGAGCTTTAGATAATGTAATGCTAGCCAAAGTAGCACATGCCTTAGGGATAACTAGTACCAAAAAGTTTGGTCACTATTTTAATATGCAACAAAGGCATGTCCTTTTGATCATAAAAATAAAATATGCATAGGTTTCCCTTTATTAATTCCCTCATAAGAGATTCAAGATGTCTATTCTAGTGGTAAATATCCCTCCAAACTATGGAATATTTCTTAGTAGGACTTATGCAAAGACCTTCAAGGTGATATCCAATTGGATTAGACACATGCTATTATCCCTATAAAGGGATTAAATGAAAAAATTATACTAGAACCAAAGGATAAACACTTGGTAAAAAAATAAAATGATCCTTGAGCATACATTATTTAATAAGAAATAATCCATGGTACATACTTCATGATGAACGAGAAAGACCTTAAACTTCTCGAACTCAAAAATGTGATAAAAAGATGATTGGACCTTAGAGATTGATTAAAGTTGTTCAACTATAAGTTCAGGTGCTAGTGTGGTGTTTATTTCTCCCCAAAATGAGTTATTTATTTTTTCTTATAAAATTTAATTTAAATGCACCAAAAACATAGTTGAATATGAAGCCTTGCTCATAGGATCACATGTAGAAAAGGAAATGGGAATTCAAAATATCAAATCCCAAGGAGATGTTAAGATGATCATGAAAATGATATGAGGTCAGTACTAAGTAAATAATGATACACTAAAGAAATACAAAAATAGGGTCCCAGACCGCATTAAAACATTTAAATCTTTGGCCATTAATGTTATCCCAAGAGCAAAAATTATAAAGCCAATGCCCTACATGTATCTACATCTTTCCTAATTCCTCATTTATAGTTTGATAAATACTGATATATTATTAAAATAGTATATCACCCAAGTGTTCTATATAATTATTAACATTGGTAAGTGTTCAATGACAATGAGTAGATCATTATTTTCTTGGAGTAAAGGGATAATTTCATAAATTTGTATTTTACATGAATCCTATAAACATATAGAGATTCTTGTGCTAGAATAAATGAATATATAAATTATATAACTATTATACATTAAATCCTATCAAATAGATGGTAAAATCATTTATCTAAATGGAAATAATGTTCCTAAAGGACTAGTATATTTAGAATAAATGCTCAATAAACATGATAGGTATATAAGGATAAAAATCCAAGAAAATCTTAGAGGATCACCTAAATTTGAGAGATTGAACACTAGTATATATGGGGATATATATATGTCAATGTTTGGAAATTTTGTTCAGAATGCAAGAGGTTAATTTCTCTATTAAAATTATATATAAACATATTTTCTTGGTGCTATGCTAATATAATGACCTTTAAACCTAAGACTATGAGGCATAATATTCCACTAAAATTTGGTGTTAATCCTTTAGGCAAAAATGGTGGCACTAGAACCCTAAAACTAAAGAGACCATATATGAATAAACAAATAAAATTTATAGATTCAACAAATATCTTCCATATTCGTCATTATACATGGGTGGTTTACATTATGACTATAAGAAATAAGAATGAAGAAGTTGGGATTTGTGTATATTTTCACAATATAAATTAGGCTTTACTCATGTAAAACTATCCTTTTACAATCATGGATCAAATCCTCCAAGATTTCTTAAAATTTGAAATTATGTCTTTGATGTAAATTTTTTATGGATATAATCGGGCTAAAATTGCTATAGTAGATAAATACAAGACAACATTAACCACACTATTGGGAACATTCACACACAAAAGGATGTCATTTGATGTCATCAATGTAATAGCTACATTCCAAAGATCAGTGGATATATCCTAAAATGACATAAATAATAAATAATAAATAAATAGTGATTCACCTTGAGGACCTCATAGTTTTATCAAAGAAAAGGGAAGATCACTATGAACATATAAAAATAGTCTTTGAAAGATATCAAGCTCATGGCATATCACTGAATCCAAAAGTGTCAATCTTTGTATTAATCAAAGGTCAACTCCTAGGACATGTGGTTTCCAAAGAAGGCACTAAGATTTATCCAAAAAGGGTAAACAATATTCATTAACTATCTTTACCCATTAAAAATCCTATCACACATTCATTCTTTGGTAAGGTCAACTTTATCTGGAAATATTTGTCCTTGAATTGTACAAAATCACTAAACAATTATTGAGATGATGTGAGGAAATAACTCTTTTAGATGGAATGATGATGGAAAGAAGGATTTTAATGAAATTAATGAGGATATTACCAAGGCACCCATTTTAACCTTTATATTTTTTTTAAAATCATTGCATATTGCTATTTTTTTGGATATATGTTACAACTATATTGGTGTATAAAAATCAAGAATGAATTGAGTCTCCAATTGGTTAAATGAATTTTATTCTGAAATAACATGAACTCAAGTATTCATTTATTTAAAAACATATATATGTTGTGGTTAAAGTAGTGAAACATTTTAGGTTCTATATCTTGAACTCCCACACGATTGTGATGGTCCTAAATCCAACAATCAAATTAATTTTGACTTATCAATAACTTAGGTCAAAGAGATGAGAATGGATAACTAAAATAAATTAACATGATTTGGATATCAAACCCACCAAGTTTTTAAGGGGACAAATAATTTATTATTTCATTATTGAAGGTACTAATTTGCAAAGAGAAGATAAGGAAGAACTACCATTGGTAGTCTTTGTTGATTCCATTAAAGAATGGTATTCTGACATTTCATACTTTCTCTCATATGGAGAATGCATTGATCACATTAATCCTAAATTAAAGTGAACACTCAAGCTAAAGGTAGCTAAATATGTAATTTGGGATAACACTTTGTTTAAAAATACTCTAGATGGTACATTCTTGAGATGAATGAATAAGGAACAATAACATAAACTATTGGAGATTTTTTTTAATAAGTCATATGGTTGACATTTCTCCTTTTCTATTATAGTGTTCAAAATTTTACAAGATCATTACTACTTGGCAGCATTTTTCAAAGATACACATGAATGGGTGTAAAAATGTGATGCTTTCCAATACTTTATTGGATGGTTTAAAATTTCAACATTACCCCTTTTCCTTGGATTCATTGAAGAACCTTTTTAGTGATGGGGATTGGACAACATTAAAACCTTGAATGGGAATTCCATTATGGGACATACTCATACACTAATGGAAATTGATTACTTAACTAAGTGGGAAGAGGTTATTCCAATAAGATCTACCATTTTTGAGGTATTTTTTAACTTCATAAAAGAGAACAGGTTCCACAAAATATTTTTATAGACAATGCCTCCACCTTATATTCTACATAACTAATTAGTTTTTGGTATGGTATAGAACTTTAGTTACACATTCATTTGATAATTACCATCGTGGTAATAGTCGAGAATATTATATCAATAATAACATGTAATGAACCGAACTCAAAACTGTCCACAATTTAACTTAAATGCTGATTGTAATTTCATCAAATGGTTCATATGCAACCTTGTAGCTTGCTGAAGCAGTGTTTTAATTGAAATAGGTTGATAGTAACAAATAGTAGAACTGATTTTAAATCCTTACTGTGGCCTGCAACTGATCTACATGCATATATGCACTCCTTTTTTTTATGCAAATATATGGAAACTAGCTATGCAGAGACTAGCCACATCACATAGACATTTTGTAAAACATTTACCATGCATCCAATAAATTTATTTGTAAGAGAGTCTTTCAAAAAATCAGCCACTTATATCTCCCTTTAATATGAATATTTTAATGTAGAAAATGTCCACATCCAATACTCTTGGCTATATAACTGACAGCCACCTACAGCCATACTAAATTTTTATGCAACTAAATGCTTATTTAAAATACATAAGATTTCAGAATGAACCTGATTGGGGACGCCTTGCTGTCCAAAACAAAATAATATAAAATTCTATAAATGTGAGACCTAAGACAACCCACATGAATGTTGAGGAAGTCACCCCTAGTCAGATCCGGAATAAAGAATTAAAAACAATTGAGCAGCTTCCAAGTCTCCAACAACCCCTGACGCCTTCCTTGGAATGATGCGCCCCACTCTGATGGTAATCACGGCTGGGATGAATTCTGGCAAATAGAAACACATAAACTCAATTGGTGCCTTAGTTAATTTAGACTTGGCTTGGCGTCAGAAGCTTAGGCTCTCCTGGCCGATTTATAGACTCCTTCAATTAAATTTCTCCAAGGCTAATAATCTATAATAATAAGATCTCAAAAATTGGCCTTAAGCCACAAATTCCGCTCAAACGAAGTGACTGGAATATCACTTCCAATTGCAATAATTCAGGTGATATTGCACACCCTCAAAATCGCTATCAATGGGAGTTTTCGTTCCCAGTGATGATCAGGTTATCTGCAGACCACCCGGCTCCACAAATACTCAATAAATTCACCAACACATCAATTCAACAAATCTAGATGCCCAAATGGTGAGACCTCAAGGTCTATTTAAGCTTTCCCTCAAGAGGTCATCCTGAATAAAATAATATTTTAAAATATTAAATTATAAAATAATATTTTCCATAATTAAAAATAATAATGAACTATAGTGAAAAACCTTATTCTAATCGAAACTGAGCCAGGTAATCACCAAGTGATTGCAAAAATGATTCTATCGCTATGCCTCATTAGCCTATGAGACCCAAGAATATGATAAACCCTTTACAAACTGAGGTTCAATAAAAATGGGGACATTACAGTCCGCCCTCCCCAAAATTGCTTGTCCCCAAGCAATCTCAGCGGCCAAGAAAACTGTACTCCACCTAGATCCCAAATGACTCTGTAAAGTCCCTAAAAAGAAACTGAATCATGCTCAGCACTGTGGTGAATCATTATCATGATAAAAAGCAATCTATCATAAAAAATGATCCCTATATCCCACTACCATCTATCCCCACATTCATCTACCAAATCCACCTGATCATCAATATAAGCAGATTGTATATCATATAAATCTCCTAATTCTACAAACACAGGTGATAACGCTATAGATGATTCTTGTTTCATATCAGTGACAGTTAATAGGTGTATAAATGACACATCATCTGAGAGAAGCATTTGGAGAGGAGCCAAAATCTCTTGTTCTTGGAGAGTCTTGCTATATTGGATTCACAAAAATGTACCACTCAGCTTTTTCTGACATTTATTTGCCAAGCATTTTGCATTTTCTCTTGCTAATCACCATCGCTCATGTGCCTACATGCTCTCACTTGCAGACCTAGCTACGGCTTCCCTAGCTTTAGCTCTATTTTTTTGAATGATAAGCACCTGGTCAGAATAGTTGTAGATGAACAAAATCAGAGTTATTATTGCAACAATAAGCATTATTCCGTAAGCTCGAATGTTTTGATTAGCCGCATATGGCTTGCAAGATGTCAATTGATAGCATCTTCTCTCTAAAGTTGAGCCTAGTCTACAATAGTGTCCATCGCTACACTCTAGTTTTTTATTGGTAAGTGGACAATAAAATCCAGCTGAGCAGTAAACTTCAGATGTGCTCCCAGCATCGGCCCATCAATCTAGACTGTAATTATATTCCCTTTTTGCCTCATCTTCTCCAGAAGACTCATCAACATTTTGTTCTGTCTTTTTCGTAGTCTCTCCAAGTATTCTTCCCAGTGTCTCACTGTCTGCTCTCTTTCTTTTCCTGCACTTTGAGCTTTGCTTTTTTTTTCAGGGAAAATATTTATTAGTAATTGCAATTCCAAAACATTACAAAGATTCCCCAAATTTTCCTTATGGAGTTTTTCCAATTTTTCCTTCACCTTCTCACTATTCTTGTTCTCATCTGGTTCAAAATCAGAGAACTGCCAAATATTATATCTGATATGAAGGACCTTGACACGCCTTCCATAAATAACTATGTGGCACAATTTCAAGATTTTGCCTGACGAAGGTTTGATAGCAGCAAATTGAAGGCGAACAGAATGCATGGCTGTAGATGTTAAATTTATTGATGTTGTTCCAAAACCACTTATAGCAAAACTATTTAAAAGAAGGATCAAATTTTGTGAATGTTTTATATCTTCCATTACTGCTTCTGTCATAGATGGATTGCATTTACCTGCATTGCATAGTAATATAAGCTTGGGAAGTTGTTTGGTTTGTCTATATGGAGTGAATGTAACCAGCTTGGCACCCACCTCCCTCTTAATGATTGGCTCAATCCTTAACTCTTGGATGTCAGGATGGTATTCTAGTTGTTGTTGTTCCCCTGGTGTAGGCACCAACACACCTTCTATTGCCCACTCTTCCATATCTAGCCTTGCCATTCTCCTGAAAGAAATCATCCTGAAACTAGAGTCTCAAATTGCCTTAAGGACATGAGTCTCTTCATCAACTTGAAAAGACATCTCCATCCCTATAAGATCAAGGGTGAACTTCCCAATCTTGTGTAACCATCTCATGCCCAACACCATGTCAACATCACCCATGTTCACTACATAAAAGTCCGTCTTGAACTCATAGTTGTTCAATCGTATGGGTAAGTCTGAAATTCTCTTCTCACATGTGAGAGTATAGCCATCTGCAACCTTAACCCTTATCCCTTCAAATTCCTCTATTTTGATGATTCTCTTATCAGCCAAATGAGCATCAATGAAGTTGTGAGTTGCCCCTGTGTCAAGAAGAATGATTACCTTTTGCCCTGCTAAAACCCCACACATTCTAAATGAACATTCCTGTTGGATGCTAGTGATGTGTGTATCAAGTTGCCTCATTGCTCCTTCATTTTTTTCTTCTTCCTGTTCTGCTTCTGAGTCTTCAGAATCAGATTCATAGTATGCCCACATTATTCTATTAGCCTTTCCCTTTGGTCTCAAGAGACAATCATGATTTGCATCATAAGGCCCCTTACAATAGAAACACAACTTCTTTTTCCTCAACTCATTGAGTGTTTCATGATCCAAAGGTGAGACTGGTTTGTCCTTGAGATCTAGATCATTCTTCTTTTTAGAGAAAGATTTATTATCTTGACTCGAAGAAGATCCCTTTGATACAAACTTATTCTATGGTGTTGATAGTTCCATACTTCTGGCCTTCTTCATAGCCTCTTGAAGAGTATGAGGATCAAAGGCTTTTATCCATCCCCTGATAGGCTCCATTAATCCTTCAATAAATAGGACCACCAAATGTCTCTCTGAGATGTTAGGAACCATCACTGATAATTTTTGAAAATATCCAATGTAACTCTCCAAGCTTCCAACTTGTTTGAGTTGGGCCAAATCCCGAAAGTAGGATTCTAGATCTTTCCTATCAAAACGTTCCACAAGTTTGTCCACAAACTCTTGATAGGATGTAATCTGATTATGATGTAATGTTACTAATCCATGATGCCACCATTCGTGTGCTACTCCTTCTAAGTGCAACGTGGCAAATTTGATGGCTTCTTCTTCTGTCATGGGTCGTAGAGCCAGGAAGGTGTCCAACTTATGAATCCATGACTATGCAGTGATCTTGCCACTACCATCAAACATGGACAAAGTGAGCTTATTAGTAGCTTGCTTAAGGTCCCTATTCTGATTTCGGGGCCTCCTCTCCCATCGAGACCTGTAGTAGTCCATCCTTGTTTGTACAAAATGATCAAAATGCATAAGCTCTCGTGCTTTTGGTGTCAATAGTAGCCATTCATCATGAGCAGCCATATATGCATCAGCGAATGTAGGCTCTTCAGTATCTTCAACATTCTCTTCTACTGCCCGTTCTTCCCTCAAGAAAGTGGGTCATGTAGGTCTATCTGTTGTGTAGGAAGATGCTCTCAGTATTCTCCTTGTACCAGCTATGTTCCTTTCATCATCATTATCTTGGGGCTGCCTTCTTGTTAGGTCCATCTGCTGTAGAGCGTTTCCAAGCCGCTCAAGTACCACAGATATCTGTTGTTATCCCTCCCTTAAACTCCTAAAAGTATCAAGTACCTCTTTATGATCATCTCTTCTTCCATTTATAGTACTTCCTTCTCTTCTTTCTTCCATAGGGCCACCAATCACTTTATCCCCTGCTGCTAATAATGTGTCTTGTCTCTGTTTTCTTTCTTCTCTAGCTGTATATCTCTTGGTTCTGTCACTTTGGTGCATAAAAGAAGATGATTTTTGACCCAAAGGATGGCAGGAAACCACTCTGATACCACTGTAATGAACCGAACTCAAAACTGTCCACAATTTAACTTAAATGCTGATTGTAATTTCATCAAATGGTTCATATGCAACCTTGTAGCTTGCTGAAGCAGTGTTTTAATTGAAATAGGTTGATAGCAACAAATACTAGAACTGATTTTAAATCCTTACTATGGCCTGCAACTGATATACATGCATATATGCACTCCTTTTTTTTATGCGAATATATGGAAACTAGCTATGCAGAGACTAGCCACATCACATAGACATTTTGTAAAACATTTACCATGCATCCAATAAATTTATTTTTAAGAGAGTCTTTTAAATAATCAGCCACTTATATCTCCCTTTAATATGAATATTTTAATGTAGCAAATGTCCACAGCCAATACTCTTGGCTATATAACTGATAGCCACCTACAGTCGTACTAAATTTTTATGCAACTAAATGCTTATTTAAAATACATAAGATTTCAGAATGAACCTGCTTGGGGACGCCTTGCTGTCCAAAACAAAATAATATAAAATTCTAGAAATGTGAGACCCAAGACAGCCCACACAAATGTTGAGGAAGTCACCCCTAGTCAGATCCGAAATAAAGAATTAAAAACAATTGAGCAGCTTCCAAGTCTCCAACAACCCCTGACGCCTTCCTTGGAATGATGCGCCCCACTCTGATGGTAATCACGGCTGGGATGAATTCTAGCAAATAGAAACACATAAACTCAATTGGTGCCTTAGTTAATTCAGACTTGGCTTGGCATCAGAAGCTCAGGCTCTCCTAGCTGATTTATAGACTCCAATTAAATTTCTCCAAGGCTAATAATCTATAATAATAAGATCTCAAAAATTGGCCTTAAGCCACAAATTCCGCTCAAACTAAGTGACTAGAATATCACTTCCAATTGCAATAATTCAGGTGATATTACACACCCTCAAAATCACTATCAATGGTATTTTTCATTCCCAGTGATGATCAGGTTATCTGCAGACCGTCTGGCTCCACAAATACTCAAGAAATTCACCAACACATCAATTCAACAAATCTGGATGCCCAAATGGTGAGACCTCAAGGTCTATTTAAGCTTTCCCTCAAGAGGTCATCCTTAATAAAATAATATTTTAAAATATTAAATTATAAAATAAGATTTTTCGTAATTAAAAATAATAATGAACTATAGTGAAAAACCTTATTCCAATCCAAACTGAGCCAGGTAATCACCAAGTGATTGCAAAAATGATTCTATCGCTATGCCTCGTTAGCCTACGAGAGCCAAGAATATGCTAAACCCTTTACAAACTGAGGTTCAATAAAAATGGGGACATTACATAACATCACTATCTTTATTTGATTCAATGAGAATGAAAGGAATTGGCATAAGAACTTATATGATGCTTTATGGGTTATTCGGATAACACCCAAGAGATTAATTGGAATGTCTAATTTCCAATTACTATATGACATATATGCAATGATTTCCATCACTTTGGATTTATTATCTTTAAAAATAGATAAAGCTATAAAGGATAACTAATTCAAATATGCATTGGAAAAGAGGATAATATACCTCGCTAGATTGGAACAGGAATGAGTGATGGTGATTGATAAAATCACAACACATCAGGAAAAGGTCCAAGAAGTGTTTGATTAAATACAAAGACTGTGAGACTTTTAAGTATGATACTCTATCCTACTTTGGGATAAAATAAGAGACCCATAAGGAAGTCATGGGAATTTTTACTCCCTATAGATGGGGCCTTTCAAAATATGACATTTCTATGGATAGAATACATACTACTTAGAATATGAGGATGGAACCCACCTTCCACTACCATACATTAGACTATTTGAATCATTATAAATAATGATGGTAGGTTATCACCTACCATTCTCCATAGGTGACTTAGGTTATGTTCTATGCCTCCATTTATATTGTGTGTTTCCCTTTTTGTTGTGTGTTTCCATTTATATTCTTTATTTTGACATTTATTTGTTTGGCCTTTCATGTTTCCTTTCTTATTTTATTTTTTTCAGAAAAATCCTTAGCCCAATGGATAAGACCTTAGGTTTTAAATCTAGAGTTTATGAGAGTTCATCATGTCCTTTTAAAAGGCCATGTGCCCAGTCTCAGATAGCTATTATTCCTTAAGTTTTCTAAGTAACATATTCCCCATGTTAGGAAAAAACACTAAAATTCAAGTCAAATTTAAGAGTCAAGTTGAGAAATAAGTGTAAAATTCTATGTTTTTTAGTAATTTTACTTAAAAAGATTAATTAAACACAAAAAAAATGTGTTTTCACCTAGGTATGCCCAAGAGGCAAGGATTTAATGACCTCAATAATAAACAAGGCATGGAAACATGAATACCTAAGACTATGCTTTTGTGCCTCTAGTGCCTACATAAAAACATGTACTCCCATCTTTCTATACATAGTGAACATGAAAATGCATCTATGAACACCACAAACATGAATTTATTTACATAGGTTTGGGTAAGTTAAATAATAAAGGGGGCATGACATGTGTATGTGGGTAGGATCAAAAACCAAAGCACTCTGACCACCTCCCCCAAAATATCTAAAATAACAGTCATGGCTCATTTACCACACAACTTTCATCCTAGCTCACCCCAAAATTTTAGTTAGATACTAAATATCTATAAAAGGATGTATTTTTGTAAAAGGATATTTAAACTCTCCATAATTTAAAGTGTTACATAGTGTCAAGGTTTGTAATAGTGTTGGCTTATCTTTTTAATGGTTTTCAGTCAGAGGGTGATTTACAGTGACTTTGGTCTTACTGAGTTCTCAATCATCACCATTTCCAAACTATACACAATATAAGGAGTTCAAATGTATTTTCATGACCACCATAGCTTGTCATTACAACCACATAAAAATTTATTTCCCCTATCTGCCTAAGAATTTTTAGGTTCTTTCTGAATAGACCCTCTAAATTGTTAAATAAAAAAAGTTAAAGTACAAGTATATGGGATTTAAAGCATTTTTAGTACTAAAAATTAAATTTCCTAAAATTGGTGATTCAAAAATTTAACATGTGGACCTGGAGTATTTTCAAAAAACACACAATACTAAAAATTTAAATTCTATGACCATTTACCTTTTAGAGAGTGGTTTACTAGAAGTGATTGGTTTTCCTATCTCAGTGCAATGCTCAGACCTAGTATTTTCCTATGCTCAACGCTATAAACCAAAGGATATATAAATAATAACAATTAGTGATTTTTTGATGGCCAAATTGGATGGTACAAAAATAGGTATGACTCTAAGAAATCTCATGTGTGAAACCTACACAAGGATGAATGTGGAAGTTGGACAATGCTATTGGGACAAAAGAACTAGATAAGGACCTAACAACTATCAATGATTCATGGTTAAATAATGAGATAATGAGTCTTTCTAAGATCCAAAATAATTTTTTTTAATATTATTTCAAATAAGAGCTATCTAACATGATACTTCTTGTCAACTATGTGGTTATCAATGAGAACACCATGAATTTCTATCCATGGATGTCCATGACCATGAACATTATTTTAAAATGGAAAAAATACATGGACTAGGGTGATATGATCGATGAAGCTCTACACTAGTAGTTAATGAACATAGAGGTAATCAAGTAGTTCTTCATGACTTCAAACTTAGTATACTCATTGTCTTAGTAAAGATTATATCATGGCCTCACTCAAATAGACAATGATGATGCATCTAGTCAAGTATATGAATTATATTCACAGTTGAATCTATAAAAAATTAATAAACATTTTAAATACATCAATGACGCATTTACAATGAGGGTGGTGTAGGCCTTGGAATAGGATTGGGAAAGAGAATTTTAGATGAAGCAGTCAACCTAGATTCACATTATGGTAGCTACTTCATATAATTTAATAAATTCACATACATAAGAGTTGGACGATTTGAGATTTATCCTCAATGGTTGCCTAGATTGGCCAATGATAAAATAATATTGATTGAATTATGTATATAGCTAGTTATAGTGCATAAGCATTACTAGGGTAAACATGTTTTGGTATTGATTTTCCAATTATCTAGGTCAATTTACATGTAACAATACCATATATGCTCAAGGAATTGATTATTCAATTTTTTAATTCACAACGTGTCCATATGCCATCTGAGCTTCTTTTAATAGAAAGAGGATTGTGATAACTCGCATAGGTATTAGTTCTTCCTATGAGCATGAACTGCATTCGAAAGAATATTGGATAAATTGTTCTTATGAATATGAATTAGTGAGGCATGAATATGGCATAATGATATTGGAAAAAATAAAATATTCCATTGATGCATGAATCTCAAATGGCATGTTTAATGATAAGAGTGATCTCCTTGATCCAATCTATGTTGCAAGAGTCATGTCTACTCCATTTCCTACTATTACCTAGTCCATTTGAGAGATAGCATATTTGAAGGTATAAACTAAGAATGTGTTGGATTGATCTATGCAATGGTTAAAAAATAAGCTATCAAAATTCACTAGAGTAGTAGTCTCCAAGAGATCAAATACTTTACATCTATCAAAGTAAGCACCTATTGTTACTTATAGGACACATGAAAAATGTGGTGATAGTAATTTAATTTAACCATCTTATTTTATAAGTTCATGTGATGGAGATGGTGAAGATACCAAGCATCCAAAAAACATACCAAGACTTGTGAGTAAATCCCTATGGTTGGTAGGAATCTAAAAGATAAAAATGCAATCATGATGTAATCATATTCTCCTACTGGGGATACATGCCTACTTATTGATAACACCACTTGTTAGTATCTTGCCTTTTCTTAAGGAACATTAATAATAAGTTGATATTGATGTTGATATTATATATTTTGAGTCTCCTTATCCCATACTCTCCTAATTGATTCTACCTTCTCCTCAATATTAACTTCCAAGATAACGTACACCACCACCTTCAAGTTCCCAATTAACAACTTTCAATCAAATTCCCTTTCAATGGATGCATCCTATGCTAAGTATAAATAATAAAGTGGTTGATGTTTAGTTACCTAATTTTGATGCGGTGGCTAATCTCCTCAAGTCTCCTCCTCTTAAGAAGTAAAAACTGCTTCAATTTTAGTCTCAGATCCATTATGATCTTAGTTTGTGTAAATTACTAAGCCAAATGCTAATAATAATGAAGAGAAGATGACCTTGGGTGACTATACTTTGAAGTATCACTTAGAATGACAACCCATGGAGAGTGATGTTCATAATCTATGGGAGACCACTGAAAAAATGATCAAAATATCAAAGCAAGATGAACTCATTAAATAAAAATTTAAATATCAAGTTCATAATTTAGATAGGTATTTCAACTATCTCCTAAATCTAATTGAGACATGAATAGCTCCCTAAGTGAAATCCCCTACTCAAGTCCTGGGAATTGGTAAGGAGGCAATAAAAACCATCAATAGGTATAATGACTATGAAAATAATATTGAAGCTTGGGTTGATAAATTTCTATTGGATGGCATGAAATATATTGAGGAGTTGATAAATCTAAATGGTAAGATTGATTCTTAAATTATCAAGATCAATCAACAAAAAAAGTACCACGATAATGATTTAAAGCTTTTTTAAAGTGTGAAAGGAGATATCAAAAAAATGACTACCATTGATACTAAAAAGATGGTCAAATCTTAAGTTTTTTATAATATTTAATATAATGCCTCTTTCAAGTGGTTGAAATGAATTCTTCTGAAGAATGAAATTCTAAACCAAGCTATAAGTGATTTTCAAGAACAAGTTAAAAGTGGAAGAGAGAAACATAAATATATTTCTTCTAATCTAAGATAATTGCATTGTGACCTTTTAAATGAGATGAGACCAATCAATTTAGTGTGTAGGAAGTCAAAGATCATTTCAATAAGTTTATCAAGGAAGAAATATTTAAATAAAATGCCTTCAATATTGCTTCAATGAAAATGCTTAGTGAATTCCATATCTCACTTGAGGAAATGGATAACAAATTGATTGGATTCATGGATGTCAAATACCATGATGATGGTATTTTATGAATGGTTGAAACACTATAAACATTAGGTAAATTCTAAACATTAAAAGCTATAGAGGACAAATAACAAGACAGGAGATAAGCTACTACTCAACCTCCAAGCCCATCAAAACTTGCTTATACTCAAGGGAAATCCCTCTATGATACTTAGGACTACCTGATCTATTTTTATTTATTTTATATTTTAGAAAAGTTTTTTTTCTCTTTTGTAAAATTTTTCAAAATTAATAAGAATATAATTAAACAAAAATTTGAATACCAAAAGTTAGATTATAATGTGAAGGGTTAGTCCATTGCCTCTTATCTCTATCAATAGGATAAATGGTATTGTATAAGGGTTTTTTGATGATAAATGTATTTTTTAGTGAAAGGAAGGAGAAATAAACATTGTGTTCATTTTTCAAATAGATAACACAAGGAAAGTTATAGAACTTTGTTTCTAGTGTTTTCTTTGTGGATGTGTGTTTTTATTATGTAAAAGTATATGTCTCAATTCAAGCAATACTTGTATTAATATCAAAAAAGCTTGATAATTTTTTTAAACACCTTATTGTCATGCATAGGATGAAATATGTGTTTGCTCATTCATGTGTGACCCTTTGTCTCCCTTCCTTATATTTTTATTTTTGATTGAAATCAGTACAACACAATACTACATTCAACTTGTACATATTGTAATTAGGTTTAGTCCATTTTTTCCTATTTTAAGTAAAGGGAACCTCCCATACAAATAGATAATAGACTTTTATCTTATTCACTATTATTAAATATCATATTTTTCAAAGTGTTATATATTTCACCAATAAATTCTAGTGACACTCAATGGACTTAGCATCACTTCTAGAGAATCCTATCATGGTTCCATAATTATTTTTGAGTAATAGATTAGATAATACTTCATATTCATAAGATTCATAATGATACAAATTTTAAAATCATGGGATTGATTTATTAAATTTAAAAACTGAGACTTGATCACTCTCACTTCATCAAAAATTGAACATAAGAAGCTACTCTCTCCAATGTGATTCAATAAGATGGAATGTTTTCTCTAATCTATTATCCAAGGATACAAGATTAGAGCTGGATTAGATACTCTAGTTAACATGGTCATGGTTATAATGACACCTAATAACATATTTACTCTCTCTTTACCGCTCAAGGAAATATTCATTTACATAGTTAGGAAATGAATATGATTGAAAGTATCATCTCTCCAACAGGAACATCATAATAATTTTACATAGGATACAAACAATACCTTTGTACCCATTCCTTACTCTTTAATTTTTTAAATACAAAAAAAATTCTTTTAGATTTCACATATGGGCATTGACTAAGTTTCATTTGTTATTACAAATTCTACCATGATATCTCTTACATAATTAAAATTATAAGTCAAAAGACAAAGTGTATCTCAACACTCAATTTTTACTATTTGCTTTACTCTAGTAATTCATTACTATAATAAATGGGGGCAGGGGATTTAGATAGACAAATTTGGTACAACATCATCCTTTATGTCATTCATTTTACTTTTTTAGGCATAGAATATTGACAATGAATAAAGTATCTATTAGTAAATTTCACTTGGGTATTTATTTATTTTGGTTCACATTTTTTTAATTAGTTATTCATATTTATATTTTGTCATAGCGATCCCCAATTTGGGGCCTTTGATATTTTAGACAACTATGTGGTATCTAGATAGGACTGATATGTGGCCCAATCTGTGAAGCATATACTTTTCCAGGCATAATTTTTTTATCTTATTTCCAGTCATGTTTCATTTAATTCATATTTTTTATCCATTGGGTCTTATCTTGGGTTAGTTTTTTTATGCCAATGGGTCCCAAATTCTAATATCAAAACACCTATAAATAGATGGATTCTCTACAACATTAGATCTCCTCATCCTAAAAAGTTATTTCAATGGTTTTCATGTTATATCTATATATTTTTGAAGCTATATTCAATATTATCAAATAATAAATTAAAATTTGTATTCTTGTACCAAAGGTAAAATTGGTGAAAGAAAATATAGATTTGCATTCATAATTTAACACATATATGTAAGTGGGAGAACTAAATTTGAGTTTGAGCTCTCTTTAAAGTATTGGAAATGAAGTACATCGATTGGTCATTCAATTATGATTAGCCAAGGTTAGTCCAAATCAATCCCTTTTGTGTGAAAGAAACTAGGTTTTTTTTAATTATATCTATCTCATGTGACATTAATATTTGAAAGTGCTTTAAAATCCCTAATTTTTGTTAGGTTATAGAGCTAAAAGCTTCACTGATGCAGACATGGAGGAGGTTGCTGAGAGGTTGTTGAGTTGCAAAGCAACCGATGTCGGTCTGATCAGCTGACATTGGTCATATATAGTGAGAAGAGCAACCGACATCGGTCAGGGATCGACCGGCGTCGGTCACCTCCAGGTAGACAGGGACCGACGTCGGTCGCTTGTGTGGTTCCAGAACTACCAGTTCACAGATAGTTAGTTAACGAACCGGTTGTTTACATGTTAAGAGGCTAATTATAGACTTGAAGTTGCGGATCTAATTATTGTAATTAGATGTCTAATTATTGTTTGCATGAGATCTATATAATAGACTCATGGGTTGTATTGTAATTTGTGCTAGAGAGTAAGAGAGCAAAAATTAGCTCCTTCAGAGTGAAGAGAGCAAGGTGTGTTCCTCCTAGTGCCACAGTGCCAAGTGTGGGTGTTGGTTTGGAGAATCAGAAGGGTTCTTCATGTATGTAAGATCTTGGTCAGCAGGTGTGCAAGGCCACGTTACGAGATCTACATGTGGTAAGTAAGATTGATTGATCTGCAAGTGTATGTGGGTGCAGGATTCAGGTTTACAGGTGTACAAAACCAGATTGATTTGCAGGTGTGCAAGATCAGGGAGGAAAGCAACACAACAGGTAGCAAGATCAGGAGAGATCTACTTGGAGTACGATGTGTACTCGGTCATTGAGCATAGAGGAAGGCAAGGTAGATCCTTCCATAAGTAAGATCATTTGAGTTTCAGGTTATTGCAAGTTCATGGGAGATCTACTTGGAGTGCGTTGTGTACTCGGTTGAGTATGTGTGTATACTCGGTGTACTAGCAGTAGTGATACTGACTGGTTAGAGGTGAACACCAACTCTGTGTTTGAGTTGTGTGTTGGGACCGTAAGAGAGAGAGTGAGCTCTTGAAGAGATTTATTGTTTATGCCCTAGAGGTTTGGGAGCCCTAGAGGTGTGTAAGGAAGAAGACTGTGGCATCTTCTTTGTTGTATTTCCTTCTGGAAGAGTATTAATACAATTGGGTATTATCTCTCATATTCTATGTTATTTCTGAATTCTAGTTACTTGTGACTTCCGATTTAATTTCGCATGTTTAGTTGCTTGGTAATCAATTGTGCTTCCTAGATCTTGACAAGTGGTATCAGAGCTAAGGTTGTAGGGAACAGGTTTGTGTTTGATTATAGGTCACTCTCAGGGGTTTCTAATTGAGTGGGAGTATAGCAATGGTAGAAGAAAGTACACTAAGAATAGAGGAATTCAAAGGCACAAATGGTCAATTACGGTGTTATGGAAAGAAAGAGCAGGTAAAGAGAAATTTTTGGATGGTAGAAGATCAGCATGAAGGAACTAAAGAAGCAAATGTTGCAGGTGTTGTTTCACAGGATGCTCTGGGATGTCCCTTGGATAAAGTAGAATCTTGTTTTATAGATTCTGTTGCCTCTTTCCATGCAGCTTGAAATAGAGTATTTTTCCATGTTAAGGTCCTTAGAGACTTTGGAAAGATTTATTTTGGGGCTGGTGTGCCTTGTCAAAGTATTGGCAAAGGGGAAGTGAAGCTAAAATTGCAGGCAGCCAACACATGGGTGTTGAAGGAGGTCATGCAGGTCCCGGTCTTGAAGATGTGGCTAATTTCTTCAGGAAAGTTGGGTGATGAGAGATGCACAAAAACTCTCACAGTGGATGCACTTGAATTAGCTGGTGGTAAAAAAGTAGGTATCCTTTATCTATCTACTTATATTACTGATTCTTCTTCTGTTGCAAGGATGTGGCTTTGTAGGCTTGGTCACATGAGCAAGAAGGAGATGCATGTTCTTAAGAGGAAGTCAGATGTGTTTGATAAACTTAAGAACTAGAAAGCCTTGGTGTTCTTGGAGGATATGATAGATAGAGATCAGTGGATGGGACTAGATATCTCTGAGCAGGGCAGTTTGGATAGGGTTTTGATTCAAAGTAAGCTCACGGGTAAAAAGTCATCACTCACAGGAAAAACATAGGTACCGGCGTCAGTCAGAAGTAACCGGCATCGAACAGACAAGCACTGACATCAGTCATGTATAGACAAGCAAAGTCAGTGGTGTCAGGCAGGTGGAGACCGATGTCAATAGGATAACTGGCATTGGTGACCTGGACAGTCACATGGAACCGACGTCAGTCAGATGCAGACTGTGTCGTGACCGAGGTCGGTCACTGGAACAGATTTTGGGTAGACAGCAAGCTATCAAGGAGTCTCAAACGCCCATATGGAGGACTGAAAGGATAAGTAAGCCTCAAATTCATTGTTCCTCTTCTTTATACTCATTGCTCTCTATAGAGCAGGAAGGATCCAGGAAATAGTGGGAGCATGGCATGAACAGGTTGCAAAACCAAATGGGAGATTTGGTAGGGTTGTCAGCCGGTATAAAAAGCACTGAGAGACGAATGGATTCCTTGGTTAAAGAATAGAGAGAATGGATACGTGAGATGGAAGGCCAGGGCATATGGTCTTGAGGAAGCTACAGGACAATGGTATAGGTTTTGACAGGTGGATGACAAAGTAGGGCTTTAGTTAATGTCAGTGTAACCATTGTGTTTGTCTTACTAGGTGGATGATGGTTGCGACATTATCCTATTACTGTATGTGGTTGATATGCTAGCTGAAGGTTCAGACATACAGGGTTTTGTTGATCTAAAGGTAAGGTTAGTTTAGTGGTTTGCCATGAAGAATTTGGGAGCAGCAAAATTCTTTGGCATGAGTAATCCTAGAGATAGGGAGATCACAAGTTGATGTTGTCACAGGATGATTGTGTGAAGGTAGTGTAGGATGCAGAATAGGGCAGCACACCTATGGATGGACAGTTCACAGAACAGGGTCCCCAATCACATGATGAGGTTGAGTACATGTGTAGCAGTGGGTGCTGTCAAAAATTTTGTAGTCAATCTGGGAAGGAAGCACTGGAAAGCAGTTCAGTGGGTTCTCAGGTATCTGAGAGGGACCAGCAGTAGGGATTCATGCTTTTTAGGGTCAAGTACTTCGGATGTGGCAGGTTACTTGGATGACAGGTGTTGCACCATAGGATGTGTGGTCGTTGGTCTTCAAGATTGAACTTGGAGAGGGATACAAGCCAAGAAACAAATTAGATGGTGTATAGGTACAGGTACAATGCATCTATTTATCTCCAAGTGGGAGATTGTTAGGTTGTGGAGCTAAAATCTTCATTGATGCAGACATAGAGGAGGTTACTGAGAGGTTGCTGAGTTGCAGAGCAACCGACGTCGGTCTGATCAGCTGACGTTGGTCATATATAGTGAGAAGAACAACTAACATCGGTCAGGAATCAGCCAGCATCGGTCACCTCTAGGCAGACATGGACCGACGTCGATCACCTGTGTGGTTCCAAAACTGCCAGTTCACAGACAGTTAGTTAACGAACTGGTTTTTTGCATGTTAAGAGGCTAATTATAGACTTGAAGCTACGGATCTAATTATTGTAATTAGATGTCTAATTATTGTTTACATGAGATATATATAATAGACTCATGGTTTGTATTGTAATTTGTGCTAGAGAGTAAGAGAGCAAAAATTAGCTCCTTCAGAGTGAAGAGAGCAAGGTGTGTTCCTCCTAGTGCCACAGTGCTAAGTGTGGGTGCTGGTTTGGAGAATCGAAATGGTTCTTCATGTATGTAGGATCTTGGTCAGCAGGTGTGTAAGGCCACGTTAGGAGATATACATGTGGTAAGTAAGATCGGTTGATCTGCAAGTGTATGTGGGTGCGGGATCTAAGTTTGCAGGTGTACAGAACCAGATTGATTTGCAGGTGTGCAAGATCAGGGAGGACAACAACACAACAGGTAGCAAGATCAAGAGAGATCTACTTGGAGTACGGTGTGTACTCGATCTTTGAGCATAGAGGAAGGCAAGGTATAATCTTCCATAAGTAAGATCATTTGAGTTGCAGGTTGTTGCAAGTTCATGGGAGATCTACTTGGAGTGCATTGTGTACTCAGTTGAGTATGTGTGTATACTCGGTGTACTGGCAGTAGTGATACTGACTAGTTGGAGGTGAACACCAACTCTGTGTTTGAGTTGTGTGTTGGGACTGTAAGAGAGAGAGTGAGCTCTTGAAGAGATTTATTGGTTATGCCCTAGAGGTGTGGGATGCCTAGAGGTGTGTAAGGAAGAAGACTGTGGCATCTTCTTTGTTGTATTTCCTTCTGGAAGAGTATTAATACAATTGGGTATTGTCTCTCATATTTTGTGTTATTTCTAAATTCTAGTTACTTGTGACTTCTGGTTTAATTTCGCATGTTTAGTTGCTTGGTAATCAATTGTGCTTCCTAGATCCTGACAATTTTAACAAGTGTATATAGTGTAGTGATCATATTTATGTCACAGACAACTAGGACAAGTCTATAGTTAATAGACTCAAATGATCTACACTACTATCCACTTATAGTGATCAAGCCCATGAATAATCACTAATTATGTCTCTAATATGTCACAGTCACAATTATTCTTTATATTTCTTCTAATATTAGTCATTAATTACAATAAATTGGGATACTTTTGTGGTAACAATCTCAAACAACCTATGTTATCATCCACTTACAATAAACCTGTATAGAAGAAGTATATGATTCCATTTTGACCATGTTTAGTCACCTCTCTTAGTTATTTCAACTTAAATACACTCATAATAGTCAAAAAAAAATATGTGTGTGAACTAAGTATATCTCTTCTTAGTGTTTCCAAAAATAGTATTTTTTACATTTAGAAAATTGACAAACTCAAAATTGTTGATTATTGTATAACATTCTAATATTCTCTAGTATTATACCTATAATCATATTAATTTTTTTTAAACAAAAAATTGGTTAATATAACATGACACTTGTATTATTTAGGATGCATGTTTCACATACACTTTGAGAATCTAATCATACTATGATGGCATATTATCCTCATATTATCATATGATTTACATTCTTATATATTTTTATATAACATGATGCATTTAACTCTTTCATTTTGAGATGAGTAATTTGTATTTAACATCCCTCACATAAAAAGTGGGGCAAGGCATACTAGTGGGATTATCATATAAATAGCACCTCCATACATAGGTAATTCATAAGTTTAAGGCATATTATAAGTTTCAAAGGATTTAGATTGGGTCAGATTATCATATTTGTTTAGTTTATGGTATAGTTATATATCATATTTATCATATTTTAGGATACATGAAATCTATATATACACATATATACAATTACATGAGTGACAAGATATTAGAGTTATCATAATGGATGTATAATGACATATATATTTTTGGCACAATATATCAGATTGAGATAGTTGGATTTGATTATAGGGGATGGATGTTTCTCATGCATGCACTTTTATATTTTAAAGTTGGTACTGAATGTAGCATTCTAAATCTAAATTCTATCTGAAATGGTTGCTTCACTCTATTCAATTTTACATATGAACATAGCATAAGGTTCCACCTTTACATACATGCCTATTATGGGGTTCCATATTTTCTGAGTTTGGCCCACCTAGGTTCAATATTAGTTAAAGGAGGAGTGCAATTGATGTTATGATTTTATAAACTGACAATAAAATCTCCATCTTCATGAGGGTTGGGGCATATACCTTCCTAGCCCATGTTTTACAAAGTGGCATTCACCTTGCAAAATCATCACCTCAGTTTATAATATTTTAGAGAGTAGTGCATTTCATGTACTTATAATTTTTCATGTATAAAGCTAGACACTTAGAGCCTTATCCCAAAGACATGTGGTTACACACTATGATACTTAATTTATTTATCCTTTAACTCTAGCATTGTATTTACTATAGTGAAGGGAGGAATTTTTAGAATAATAGAATTGGTATTAGACACTTAAAATTTTAGTATTGACCTATCTTTACCATACATGGTTTATGTGTATATATGACACTTATCCATGTTTTTCCTTAGCCTTTTACCTTTCTATGGACTTGAACTTCCTAATTTTCTATCAACCACCTATGCAAATTCCCTATGTTATGTGTGATATACTTATTATCCTTATTAGATCATCCCCTAATCATCATATCACTATTTTCTAATCTTTGGATGTCTCTATTCATACTTAGATAGTTTCAATTTGCTGAAGTGGTCTACCTATACTATAATTTTCTACATACCTTTTAATAGTGATTTTCCTAATTTTTATATATTTTTTTGATCAACCCATATGTTTCACATGTTAGTGGTGGAAAATTTTACCCAAAGAGTTATCTATTTATATATATTGTTCATAAGCCTATTCCCACCTATAAATCATCTATCTATCACATACTAAGAGTAATTTATACATTTGCACGTTCAGAGGAACAACCTCTAAAGCCTCCAAATCATAAAACTCTCAAAGGAGAAATCCCTAGCCAAGTCTAAATCATCCAAGCCAAGCCAGGTTTGCATATTTTCAAGTATCAAAATTCAAGTTATAGGTTTCATCCATGCTAAAAGATAACTATTACAACATGCACTTAATTGGGATAACTACGTATAGTTTGAGCCCTTCTTGGAGTATTGAAAACATAGATAGTGTTTTTTTAATAGGGAATGGTTAAGCTTAACCCATAGTGTCAAAATTCAAACTATATTTTCAAGTCTAAAAAGAGATAATTTTTAGACCTATGTATAATAGTGAGCTTCTGATATTACATATAATAATGGTTTATAAGTAGACACAATGATCTATGTTGAAATATTATGACACATCTTACAAGGATGCTTTTAAAACACATCAGATGCCTCTAATTTTTCACAAGCATCTATTTTGTAGCACATTCATCTAGGCAGATCCAGATAATTGGTTTCTTGATTTAAGTAACTCCTAGTCTAATTTTAGTCCTTTTTCCATTTGCATATAATATCAAACATTAAAAAATAGTAACTAGCTAAATCCCTTAGTATTCTTAATCATTTATAAAAATAGTAAAATATAATTAAACATCTATTTTTACATTTGTGTCTACTTAACTTAAACATATATTAGATAATCTGAATAATCATCATTTTATACTTTTTAAACTCATTAATATAAAAAAGATAAAATACTAAATTAGCATGCATTAAATTTATTTTATTGAGAACAATCAAATTATACAAAACATGTTTATGATATTTAATTAGTGTTCACCTAGATTTGCATTTAACTTCTTATAATATGTCTTCAAACAAAGTCTCTTTCATCCCTAGTTGTATTTTTAAATCTTTATTATAAATGACATATGACTAGAAAAAGAAATCTGAAGATGTATAATTATACAAATAATGAAACAATTATTCATTATGTTATTTTCAATCTTTTATCCCTTCAACAAAGGTAATTTTTGAAAATGTATTGTGACAAGAGGAATCAATTAGACTTAAATAAGAGGTTTACTGATAAGTAAAATATAATATATAAATAAAATTATTATAAACATATAAGTTACAAGGCTCAAAACAATGCAATCGCATGCAGTTTTTATTTAAGTTTAGGTCAAACATAAGTCAAATGTAGCATTAAATAGATATGAAAAAGGTAATTATTAATTTTTTTATTGAAGAATTTATTATATTCTATAATTTAAAAAAATTAATACAAACTCAATCAAAAAAATTTATGGTATGAGAGCACACCATGAGCCAAAATGTAAAAAATATAAAATTAAGAAAGAATCCAAGAAAAAAATAAGAGTCAAAGCTTGCAAATAAAAAGAAACTAATATAAGATTACATCATATTGACATCAACAATGTAGAATATATATAAAAATAATACCTAGGGAATAAATTATACCAACCCATTATAAAGAGGAGGAGGAGGTGGCGGAGTATCTATTTTATCTCTCTATATACCCCCATGTGGGTGTGACTCATCTAGTATGGGATCATAACCATTTTTTATCTTTATTTTCTTCCCCAGTTTTCTTAGAATTGACAATGTAAGGGTGAAATGGAAAGTGCCAATATGATAAATTTCCCCTAACCAGCTCCCCATGGAGGCACATAACTAGGGTTTCCATAGTCATATTATGGTGAAGGCCATATTCTATGACCTCTTGAAAGAGATAATCACCAACAGGCGGTATGGGTAGAAAAGGTAGAATGGATCTACAATTTAATATGGTCTATAACATGGTCATGCCACTCCTAGTACCTTCCTGGGAATTGCTATGGAGGTACATCTAGGAGGGGGCACATTTTCCCAGTGACTATGAACATTCACAAGTTGTTAACCTCTAGAGATATATTTTATGCTTGTACTTGTATTTGTAGCATTACATTGGAAAATATAGTAATTTTTTAGTAGCATAAAAATCTCTATCAAGATGTTATTTGTTGAATAAAACATAATTTATGTCTTTTCAAAGCAAAAATATACACTCAATGCAAAATATATGTCAAAATTTATTGAATATTCTAATTATTAGAGTAGAGTATCCAATAAAACCATGTTCCAAAAGAAGGGTTTAGGTTTGAATGACTAGAATAAGGAATAAATCCATATCTAAACACCTGATCTCTGGCACAAAACCAAAATATATGTTTTAGAATTTATTTTGACCACATGAAATACATATAAGAGGGGTTATTCCAATATATATAAAAATTAACCCACAAAAATATCTTGGTAAAGGAGTCACCAAGTAAAATTAGGCCTTTTGAGCTCAACCACTCTAGACCAAATAGTTTAGAATCAATTATTTTAAATATTGGAAGAGTTATTAAGATTCTACCACTTGTTGGGCATCTCCTAACACATAGTGCTAAAAGAAAACCATCGATAACCAAGATGGGGTTTGTATAAAAGTATGGGAATGGGCACACTCTAATTACAATCTTTCTACCATTTGAAGGAGATTGTAACTTTTATTTTTTAGAGGCAATAGTCAGGCACCACCATCTAAAATTTTTCAATAGTTTAAAATACTTGGTTATTGGGCTTGAAGTTAGATTTTAGATCTTGAAAACTTTCCAAAGATCGAGATATATGGTTAAATATATCTCTTATGACTTTAAATCCTTTTTGAAAGAGCCCAAGGGCTTTGATTTTAGGAACCTCTATCAAAGGATTTATAGTAATAATAATAAATGGGGACCAAAGTAGAGAGTGAGAGTTGATGGAGAAGTAAGATATGAACCCTACCACTTTCAAATTAAATCATGGCTTGATGGTTTCCTAGGATTTACATGAACTCTTAACCATAAATGTGCCTAAAATTTTATTAAGGGCTGGAGTAACAAGTAGTGTTTGAAAGACTTTTTTTTTAAAGCACCTCAGCCATAAGGGCTACTAAAGGAGATACTATGTTTAATAATATTTTTTCAATATTCTTTCCCTTAAATGGCCATGGGGATTCATTTGGCACCTAAGTCAATACCCTATTTAGTAATATCAATTAGTCTAAGCCCCATAACTTCCATGGATTTAAAACAAATGTTTCAAGAAACTCTATGCAATAAATTATTTCCTTCTAAGTTATACCAAAGGAAATAAATTAATCAAATATTTTTCCATACAAATTTTTATATTTCATCACTGTCTACACCTCCAAAGACGTCATCGAGTAGGTGTCACTTTGATAATGGCTAGCTAAAAAACATCATGTTTTTTTGCAGTCTTTTGGTCCTTCAATAAAGGTTATTTTTGATAATTGATTTTGATTATAAATAGAGTAAAACCTAAAAAAAAATGGTAGGAACCAAGTGATATGGTCCAATCTACTATTATAATTTTACATATCTACTATTCTAGAATTAGGGACTATGTAGTTCCCAAATTTGTAGATGTCATTTGTATTCTAAACATACTCATATATAGTTATGACTTATTATTTCACCTATATTAAAAATATTTGGAATCTTTTGGATGATAGGTTATCAACAAGTACTATAAGTTATGAATATTTTATATGAACCTAATGGCTACCATTTTATAAATAAACATTATACCCAAATACAAACGTTGTCGAGTAATTTTTTATATATTCCATTAATAATATTCTAAAATATTATATATTGTATAATATAAGTATCTAAATATAAAAAAATGAGATGAATTAATAACTTTTGGAACCTAAAAAATGTTAGGTTTAAAACATAATTTTGAGTAAATAATATTGCCAGAAACCTAACCAATGTTGGGTTCCACACAAATACTATTACTATAAATATATGAATGTTATCAATATAACCCCTATTAGGTTGTAACAATGTGATTTTTATTAACATAATATTTCATCACAAAAACCATGTGCATTTAGTATAGCATCACACTTGAGTTAGGTGTTTTCATTTCAAATCATATAAAATATTTTGAGTTGTCTATACATCTGATATTTTAATATTAGGGCCCTTTTAATTCTATTATTTTATTTTATATTTATATCTAATAAAATTGTATAATGATTGGATATATGTTTGAGATAAAAACAAAAATGTAAGGAATGTAGTGGCCACCATGCCTAAACAGATAATTATTATTGGAAATATATAGCATTTCAAAATACAGAGATTCTCTATTTTATCTCACATAGAAGGTATATTTTGTTATGATAGGCATCCAAATTAATATTTTAAAAAATTAAATACTAAATTGAAAGTGTATCATAACAAAAATATATATCTTCAGTTTGTTTAAGGGGATAATGTCCATAATATAAACACTACAAATGAATTTATTATCATCTTATATTTATTTATATATTATACTTTCTTTCATAAATTATTACACAATACAATTCATATAAGATAGATAAAAAATTATATTTTTTATTTACTTGTAGAGAACATAGTGGTCATTAGATTTAAATGAGGCAGTGTTTTTAATTTATATTTAACTAAAAAATTCTTCCAATCTTAATGGGAACCTAGTGGCCACTAGCTCTCTATGATATATTTGTGATTAGCATAAAATTTATATATTCATGTATAATATGTATCACAAACAAATTATTTTAAATTTAATGACAACAAATTATATACAATATACTCATTTTTAAGATAAAAATTACAGACATAATATTTACTAAATATCCACCACATAATCTATGCACGCATACACTCTATAAACATAAAAATCATTAATTAAAATATTTTTATATTAATAAAATGACATAAAATTAAAAAACATATTACTTATTAGTTAAAAAATTTCATTAACTACAACCTTTATATATGTCTTTTCATTTTCACCCTTACCTTTGTGCCCTTATATATGAATTCATAAAATATTACCTGACTAATACTCTAATCTAGTCTTGATTTGACCAAAACCTAATTATGAATCACTAAATCACTTATTTTAGGGTTAGTGAAAAAATATAAAAATCATCGTTTTCCTTGCATTCTTGTTCATTAATCCTCATTTAAGTGATAGTCCAATTATTTTGCATATGATTAGTGTTTAGGATATCATTGAGGTGTTTTAATTACTCTCGAGATCATATTTGTTTGTTTAAAAATCAATGCCAATGGAGTCTAATTATCTATAATGATCACCTAGAGATGTATTATTTATTTAAACAAAAAATTATTGTTTATACCCAATGGGAAGTGGGGTTTTTTTTTTAAACATAGTTTTTAAGTTATATTATTATTTTTAATAGTATTACCTAATAAAAAATTTAGAATCTTGTGGTCATTAAGTCTCAAATAAAATACGTTGGAAACTTAGTAGTCATTAACATTCAACTTCATAATTATATCAATTCACAATAATCAACATTTCATTTTAATTATATCACATCGTAAATATCAAAATAAGAGATTTCTAAAATATCAACAATATATAAAATAATAATATATTTAAATTATTTTTAAATATATTTACAAATATATTTTTTTTTAGATATTTATTCTAATATATTTATTATATTAAAAAAATAACATTATTTATACATAATAACCACCAAATTCCCAAACATTATGTTTTAGCTATCCACCATTTTTTTATTTCATTTTCAATTTCATCAATTTTCAACATATGTAAATCTTATTTTTATAAATAACTCCAATACATTAAACTTGTCACTAAATTGGTCACACACAACCACAATGGTGGGAAAATTAATTCTTTCCTTCATAGTTTTTAGATAGTAGAGCTTATCCACACTATAAAAAAAGATGCATCTCTTTTTTTAATATTCCTCAAAAGTATGAGTTTATGTGAAAAATAGTTTATTGAAGGAGTATTATAACAAAGAGGTCCATCATTGATTGATTTTAGTGCATAATATTTGCAATGAAGGAAGAAAATAGTCTATCCACCATTATGAGGATCAGTGATCAATCAAGTGTAAATTCAAGTGTATTAACCTAGTGATCGCTAAACTTTTAAGTTGTTAAGTTAAAATATCTAATATATAAATTACATGGTCCTTTTCCAATGTTCGAACCTATCGATTACTAATTATGACTCTCACGATATTTATCTTGTATATAAAGAACCATTATATATATAAAGAGTCATGTTGGGAACATATTAGTCAATAGGTTGTCATGATATTTTTTTTTTAACATAGGAATTGTATTTTGAAATGGATATCCAAATAATTTAGGATAATATAAATATTAATGTATATATAAAAAATATTAGGAATTTATTGACCATTGGCTCGTAATGATGTTCACAAAATAATAATAATTTCATTTAAGAGTGTATATGAGAACATTAGTATTGGGAACTTACTGGTCATTAGATCATAATGATATATGAAAAATTATAATAATTGCATTCAAAAGTAGATTTGAAAACATTAATGTTGGGAACTTAACAACTGATAGCAACAATTAGTGTACATAAAAGATATAACAATGGCATTTGAGAATGGTTATCACTATTATAAATTAATGATACAAAAAACTTAGCAATTGCATTTGAAAACAAATATGAAAACACCAACATTGAAAATCTAACAGCGATTAGGTTATCAATAAAATGTAAATTGTTGAGAATCTAGAAACCAATAGCTTTCAACAATCCACACAAAAAATAGATCAATTACATCTAAGAATGGATATAGAAACACTAACATTTGAAACCTAGTAACCATTAAGTTATCAATAAAATATCATTTTTTGAGAACCTAAGGTCACTAGCTCTCAATGATGTATAGAAAAACATAAAAATTGGAAAAATGTTAGGAACCTAGTGACTACTAGGTCTAAAAAAACATGTGTATCAATTGATACTAAGAATGGATTTCAAAACACCAATGTTGGTGACCTAAAATCCACTATATTCTCAAAAATATTATGTGTATTCTAATTTTCACCATTGTATTTAATCCTAATATATACAATTTTTTTATTTTACCATTTTATTTGTACCTTAATTTATGCTTTTCATAATCATATTATTACTTTAATTATTAATTTAAATATGGTAATTGAATATCTATTTTCTTACTAATTTTGAAATGTCTTCTAATTTTTATATCTTTTTATTTAGTAAACTTGAAATTGTAATAGTTGGTAGCTTCCTAAAAACCATTACACCTATAAAAGAATTCTATTAAATATCTATTATTTTGAAATATAATAATAATAATAATAATAATAATAATAATTATTATTATTATTATTATTATTATTATTATTATTATTATTATTATTATTATTATTTTAAAAAAAAAAAGTGCCTCTGGTTCATATAAGGATGTCATTTCACTAAGTTTTTCATTTTTAATTTGGCAAGGGTGATGGAAATCAACATTTATATTAATAGTGGGTGAGGGGACCTTAAATACTTGACACACATCCTCCTTTCCAATTTTCAATCCTCTTCCTCATTCATATTCTTAGCAAAGAATTCTCTACTCTTAATCAATCCAATTATTTGTGTGAAAGTGATTGATGCTAAAAATGGTGAATGGATGGTAAAGGAGTCAATGAAAATTTTCAAGACAAATTTGGAAGAAAACATTATTGATATAAATATGAGTGATTCTATTGTCTAACTATTTAAAAATGGAGAAAATATAATAAAAGTTTTGAACTTTTTTATTTATTTTTTTATTTGATATAAAATTATGAAATAATTAAAAATGAAGTGTTGGATGTGGAAGAATTTGTCACAAATATAAAATAAAAAGTTTCTTTTATAATCAAACCAATTGCTTCTAGTGTAACTCACTTTGATAAACAACTTGATGATTTTCTATTAATAATTCTTTCATGTTGTTTTTGGTTAGATATATGTTAGAAAATATATATGATAATTTTAAGTATCTTATTCCTTATTTGATGGATAATATATATGATTTTTATGTGGTTGTGACAAACCAAAGGGTGAAGGCTTCTCTTTTACGATGGGATATGTTAAATTAATTGACTATAATTGGGTTAATAGAAAAATAATCTAGTGAATATGTAGAATTGAAAGCTCCTTTAATGATCACCTCAAGGAAAATTCAAAAAAAAAAAAAAAAAAAAAAAATCTTATACAAGTTCTTGATAACTCTTAATTTTTTTCCTTTCTTCCAGTTCATGTTTTCATGAATGATTTTGATTCATAATATAATTAATAAATTTATGTTGGTATTTTTGTGTGTTTTTATCTATGTCTTGTTTTCTCTTTCTCATAAAAAATAAATTAATATTTTAATATGGGATTGTGTCATTGTATGGATTCTTGGCTTTCCCCTTATTTTGGGCTATGGTAATTTATTTTGGTTAAGTTTTTTATTTGTAGGTTGCTTGTTGGCTCTTATGATTACTATTTTTTGGATTTTTTAGATTTTTAGCCCCTTTATATTGTTGTTGTGTGTTTTTGGTGGCCAAGGTGGTGAGGTTTTATATCACTTTATATTTTTTTACTTACTTGAGGTGCCTTCCCTCATGAATTTATTATTATTATTATTATTATTATTATTATTATTATTATTATTATTATTATTATTATTATTATTATTATTATTATTATTATTATTATTATTATTATTGTGACTAATATGCTTTATATATTCTTATAAAATAGGGATCCTCTTTTTGAAAAATTAAGAAACCTTTCCTTGCAAAATATCAATTTGTAAACCAGATTAATCACAATTGTCATAATTCATTTCAACTTTAGTTCACAATATGACCCTTTTAAGATTTTATTTAAGTTAAAATGTGGCCCATTTGTATTTTTTAACATGATGGTAATTTAATATTTCTTAACTTTTGGATTCATCTTTGTCATAATCACCTTCATTTTTTAGCATTTTAATATTGTGGCCCCTCTATAAATCTAGCATAAAGATTAAATAATGTTGGGAACCTAGTGGCCATTAAGTTATCAATAAAACACCAATTTTTGAGAATCTAGGGCCACTAGCACTCAATGTTATATATGAAAACATAAAAATTGGACAAATATTTAGGAACCTAATGACCATTAGGTCTAAAAAAACATGTGTATCAATTGCTTTAGGGAATGGATTTCAAAATGCCAATTTTATTGACCTAACAACTACTATGTTCTCAACAAATTTATATATTTTTTAATTTTCACCATTGCATTTGTATTTTAATATATGCATATACCTTTTCATTTTTACCATTTTATTTATACCCTAATATAAACATTTCATAATCATATTAATGTTTAAACTATAAACTATCACTTTAATGAAATTTATTGAATACATTTTCTTATACTAATTTTAATATGCCTTATAAATTTTATGTTTTTATATTTAGTAAACATGAAAATATAGGAACTGTTAAATTCCCAAAAACCATTACATCTATAAAAAAATGCAAATTTTATGCTTTTATATTTAGTAAACATAAAAATATAGAAACTATTAAGTTCCCAAAACCCATTACACCCATAAAAAAATGCTATTAGATATTTATTTTCATATTAATTTTGAAATATATTAATTTTATGTGTAATAATAATAAATGTATTTTTTATATTTATTATTATTAAAATAGTAATGCCTTTTGTTTGTGTGAGGATGTCATTTCACATGTTTTTTGTTTTTTATTTGGCATGTGTAATGGTGCTTAACATTTATTCTAATATTAGGTAAATACTTGAAACATTTCCCCTTATCCCTTTAGATTTTTTAATACTCTTCCTCATTCACATTCTTAGATGTGGAAATTGTAGTGGATGGTTTTATTTTTGAGCAAGTCTTTCAAAGTCTTCTAGATGATAAAAGCATGCACTAAATACTCTATTATTGATCAATCCAATTCTATGTGTGAAAGTGATTGAAGTTGAAAATGGATAATGGATGGAAAATAAGTTGAGGAAATTTTTAAAGACAAATTTAGAAGAAAACATTCTTGATACAAGTATGAGGGATTTCATTATTTTAGGTATTTTAAAATGGAGAAGAGATATTAAAAATTATGATTTTTTTAGTTTATTTTGTTCTTTAGTTTAAAATTATGAGAGAATTAAAAATAAAGTGTTACATGTGGAGGAATTTGTTAAAGAAGCTAAAATAAAATTCTTATTTTAGAATTAAGTTAATTAATCCTAGTGTGACTCACCATGTTAAACCATTTGAATGATTTTCTTTTAATAATCTTTTCATGATGTTTTTGGTTAGATATTATTGTCTGCTCCAATCTATTCCTTACCATGAGATGCCCATGAGATTGGGCATTCCTTGAAAAAGGGAAGGTGGGGACAACTATGGACTTTCATCCTCCATTTTAGGACTAGTTTAGGATCAGCCCAAGTCACGGTTGTGGGTATTGGACTTCACAAATAGATTCTGCATGAATAGTCTCCGAGAGATGCACTATTACCACCAGAAATTAAATATGTTGTACTTCACATAGGTTAAGGATAGTTATGAATAATTGAATGTTGGAATTATTCTTTTTAAACACAAGGGGAAGGGGCATTTCAAAACCACTAAATAAACACAAAAGAGAGGGAAGGGTATGGCAGATAAGGGAAGCCTTGAGATCTAAAATGAGATCAATGCAATGGTTATTGAACCAAGTGACTCTGCCACAATTATACCACTGTAGATCAAGTTTCACTAAAGTTATACCTTTAAGAACATATATTGAAGAGAGTCTACTTAATCAGTTGTCTGCCTTTAATGTGAATTCCTAAAAAATATTAGTAGTAAGGGTTATTGTCAAAAACACATAAGTGACATATGAGAATTTATAGTTGGGCACACAAATTATCAACACTACCAAAAGAGAAATTGAAAAACTCACATAGAGATCATAATAACTAAACACATCATATCATGACATGTATAAAGTGAAAAAGTGTTAATCCAATTAACCTAGCATTTTTTATCATGTAAACATGAAGATGAAATAAAAGTGAACACAGAAGAGACCCTTTGGCATAAAACCAAGATTGTATTCATTAAAATAGTGAAAATTTACTACAGTAATTGATATGGGCCATTATTATAGTCTAGAGTGAAGAAGGAAACATAGGTGAAATCCTTACAATAATACAACAACACTTTTGAGTAATTTTTGGTCAACCTCTAAAACACAATACAACTCTTCTATAAATAGATAAAGATTGGGGTTCACCTCCAAAAAGTATGAGAATCCCATCATGGGCCTTGATCACCACTCATTATAGTTACAACTATATTTCAAAATTTAAACCAAAGCAAATCCCTACAAACCTGTAATAAGTCTGTGGGGGACCACTAGTTAACACACAAAGGTATATAAAAGGGGATAGCTCCTAATTTATTCAATTAGGCACTCCCAACTTCTAATGTGGCTACCACAAGGTTGAACTACTTTTCAAGCTTATCTAAGTTTATTGGAGTCTCCCTAAAGATCACCTCGACCTGAGTTACTAGTCTTTGGGAGATATGGAAAGCTACTTCAATTATGTTTTGGAGTCTAGAGACTTGGTTGGTGATTGCAGTGGACTGAATTGATAGGACTAGCACTACTTGGGTTCCCTCCTAGTTTTCCCTGGCCACTTTCTCCCTCATAACTTGGTTAAATTGACCCAAGTGGACTTCAAATTCCCCTTGGTTACTTAAAGTGCCATCTAGGTGGAATAACATGGAGATATCAACCTCCTTAAATTAGGTAAATATCTTCTTCTCTCCCTCTTCTAAGGGTTCTATTGTAATGAGGGCTAGGCTAGCCATTCCTCCATTACCACTCTCATGCTCCTAACATAAGTTTGGTACAACCCTAAATCTGATGTCAACATTAGTTTGGGCTCTAGGAATATTCTTTTGTTGACCACTACCTACAACTTTTGGTACTTCCCATCAATTTTTCTGATTCTCCCCATGTACGCCTACATCTACTGTATAATTACATTAATCTCAACCTAAGTCCCCACCACTTTCCCAAGGATTAATAAAATTACTAGGAGGGCATCCTTGACCTACCTGATTGGCCTAACTAGGAATGTACTCTTCACTTGGGCCTTGAGAGTCTAGACTTAGATCTACATGTCCTTAAGGAGTTTCTCATAAATGTTGTGGGTATCCTGGAGGATGGATAGTGGGTCCTCAACCATCCTCTCTTATCTAGTAGTATTACTCACCTTGGTGAGGGAAAACATATCCTAATGGTTCTACCATAGCATCGGGTTCCCTTCCTAGATGAATCTCTGATTAATTATCTTATTTATGCTCTTAGAGGCTTTATCAAAATTTCATTCTAAATTTAGGTTGCCCTAGACATACGTCTATGGTGTGTGTGACCTCACTATCATCCCTCAAGTTGTGAGGGGTGTAGGAGGTGTGGTTGAAATAGTGGTGAAGGGTAGAGGATGAGGTGGAGGTGGAGGGGAGATGGAGGAAATGAAAGAAGTGAAAGAGGAAAGGAGTGGAGGTAAACGAGGCATGGGAGTGAAATGAGGGAGAATGAAAGGGGAGGCCCATGGGAACATTTGAGTTCTCCACTGTTCTTAGGCAAGGTTCACCTAAGGTGGGATTTCCCCTGGGAATGGGTCATAGAATAATAGGGAAAAAATGGGATAGTTAAAGGCAAGGCCAATGGAACCTTGGGTAAGGGAGAGAGGGGATGAGGATATAATCATCGAACTACTACTACTTGGGTTGAAGGGGTCACTATGACCTATGAAGGAGGTGGAACTAGAACTAAAGACATTTGAGCTAGAGCCTAAATATGGGTTACCTTATGTTTTTTCTTTAGCCTCTTTCCTAGGTCAACTCCATGTGTTGCAGTGGATGGTCTAACCATGATGGTAGGGGATTAGTGGTTGATGGCATAAGACTTAAAGCCATAGAGGGGAGTGTTGGGCTAATTAGAGTGGTGACTAGGAGGGTCCTTGCTAAAAGTGACAAGTTTCCAAAGGTTTTAGTCATGCCTATTGTTGAGGGCATGCCCAAGGGAGGCATAAGAAGGACTCCATGCTATGAGATGGGAAGATCAAAAGGGAATGAGGAAGTAAGGATGCTTGAAAGGACCAAGGCCAGGTTTACTTGGGTGAAACATGGAGGGGAAGTAATGGGAAATAAAAGGGGTGTAGATGAACTAGTGGGCATCGAAATAGTGAGTTGGAATGAGGCGGGAGCAAGGGGTGGAAGGGAAATAAGAGGAGATAAAGGAGTGAGTGGGGGAACCTAGATGGGTACATGTTGATTATATAATTATGGGATTTCTCTCAAGATACTAAATGCATCAAATCTCAAATGTTGCAGTGTTGATGGTTGAGCATGTTTTGTTTGGGTTGTCTGGCATCATCTAATCAAAGATCAGATATACCACCACCTAGTTACTAGCACTATCATAGGATGTAGAGGTAAAGAATAAGGAGTCACTAGAGGAAGTAAGGGTAGAGCTAAAGATTGAGGAGGTGGATCCACTAGCAGAAGTAGAGTTAGATTTGGGGCTAGGGATTGAGGAGGAGAAGGTTGTGGGACACCCTAAAATATTCTCTAGGAGATTGTTGAATATTTTGGAGTCAGGTCTTCCATGGATTGAACAAGAGTTATAAGAGTTGTAGAGGGGCATGTCTGAGCCTTCTTCCCTTTCTTCTTCTTTATTGATATTTGAGCACCTCGTGGTCATTCGTGGAATTCAAATAGAGCTCATCATCATTTTTAGCTTGATGTCCATAGTTGATGTTGATCCAAGTTAAGTATTACACTAAATGATCCTAAATCACCCCTTTAGAGTCCCACTACCAAATCTTGCATTTTGTGAGGGTGAAGGAGTCTCTCTCAACCACCATATTTTATATCTAAGGGATGTTCTTGTACACATGGATTTATATGGTGATCAAGAGATATGGTCATAACTTTTGCTAACATTGTACGTAGAATTCAAATATTTCATTCACTAGTTGATAGCTTATCTGCTATTTTGCTAAGTGGTTAGGTACATAATATGGAAATACTAGAGGGTATTAGAGGAATCTCATGACTCAAACACTATGTCATCTTTGTATATAGTCCTAGGTTATTTTTAAGAGCTAGGGCATTAGAGCTTCATTGACTATCTAGTACACCACCAGCTATAAGTGGTCACAAACATCCCAAAAATTCTAATGGAACTAGTCACCATACAACTTGTAGAAAACCACATGGATGGTTTGGCCACTAGGAACCCATGTAAGAAAGGTTGGAGGATTGAATGAGATCATCTTATAGATTACATCAATCAAATAGCTCATCATTTATAAGTTGCCCCCATTTTAGGTGTCTACAATGGCATGAATCAACCTAAAGTTGATCAAGCCTCCAATGTCTAGGATGTCTAAGTGAGTTAAGATCATATGGAAAAGGAGCACCCATAACTCATTAACATGCTAGCAGTCTGGGTCTCTAAAAAACTAGTTTAGTAGGATCAAGCCTACTCAGACCTCCTTCTGAAGGTGTAAACTATGTAAGCATTGATCTTTTCCTTGTTAACCCACTAGGATTTAGGTTTTTCATCCTAGTCAACAAAAAATAAAAGTTTGAGAGGGAGTAATATGCATTGAAGGTGTTCTCATATATATTATCAATATGGTGTTGAGAGGTGGGTGAGCAAACCTAATCGTTGACATCATCTTGCATGAGGATATCCTTGTGGAAGATGTTACCCAATAGGTTAATGTATGGAAATGCCTATGGTTTGGCCATGACTCTATAGATTTTGCACATTTTATAGGACTAAAGGGTATCCTCATACTTAGTTAGTTAGTCATTGACGTTGTTAAAATCTTTGGGGGCCTACTCAATTACTTTAAATGTGTCATTGTAGTTTCTATAACTGGTTTACCAATATGGAAATTATTAGTACTCAGGCTCAACCTTCAAGTTTGATGATGTATAATTCATTAGATTAGGATAGAGGGGGAATTATGAAGCTTTAGGAGTCAGAGGTGTGGGATATAGGGGTTCTATGTAACTTTAAAAACAAGGATTTTAATATTTATTCTATGGTATTAATGGTAATCATTAATGGGATTCTCTTAGTATTTTTTAGCACATGCATGCATCTTCCTATATTAATAGCATTTGGTAGCTCACTTTATATGAATTTTAAATTGAGTTAGTGGCTATATTTGCTCTTTTTATTTCTAAATCTAGAGTTGAATTCAAAGCCCATGATCTTCCATCACCATCTGGATATAATAATGGTGATGGAATATTTTTAAAACTATCCAATTAAATCTAGCTTCCCATTTTTTTAATTCCAAATTTGTAGTAGCCATGCAATCACATCTCTTAGAGGCCCCTCAGTAAACTCCTACTTTCTGACATTTGTCATTGATTTATTGGTCCTCCCATTAATTATTGACAACTAGGCATGGTTATATACTCCATGTTGTTCCCCTAAGTTGTGTGATGTGTCACCTTGGGACATGTGTTACATATTAATTAGAATTTGAGTCTCATATGTACTTTATTTTGAGATTCTTAGGTCACAAGTGGTAATTAGTTCATCTTTGCACTACATAACATGGTAGCTTCCCATTCAATTGAGCTCTCCCAAGATTTGATATCTATGATAGGTCTATAGGACTAGTCACTCTGACTCCATATGACATGATGATTTTCCATTTGGATAGGCTCTCCTTGGCTCTGATATCTCTGATAGGTCTAAGGGAGTGGCCATTCTAACTCTAAATGACATGGTAATTTCTCATTCGATCAAGCTCTCTTATGCTCTGACATCTTTGATAGGTCTGGGAGACTGGTTGCTCTAACTCCAAATGATGTGGTAACTTCCCATTCATTTAGGCTCTCTTAGGCTTTGACATATCTAATAGGTCTAAGGGATTGGACACTTGACTTCAAATGACATTGTAATGTGCCATTCAGCTAGGCTCTCTCAGGGTCTAACATCTCTAACATGTCTATGGGATTGGCCACTCTAACTCTAAATGATGTGGAAACTTCTCATTCAGATAGGATCTCCTAGGCTCTGACATCTCTGATAGTTCTAGAGACTAGCCTTTCTGACTCCAAATAACATGGCAGCTTCCCATTCGATCAGGATCTCTTAGGATTTAACATCTCTAATGGGTCTAAGGGACTAGCCACTTGACTCCAAATGACATGGAAACTTCCCATTTAGTTAGGCTCTCTCAAGCTCTAACATATCTAAAAGGTCCAAAGACTATATTTTTTGACTCCAAATGACATGATAACTTCCCATTTAGTTGGGCTCTCTTAGGCTCTAACATATCTGACAGGTCCAAAGGACAGGCCACTTTGACTCCAAATGATGTGGCAACTTTTGATTCATCCAAGATCTATGAAATTCATGAAATGACTAATTAATAAATATATAAAGAAAATTAATCACTAAGCTTACCTATCATATATGAATAACTCGATTCACCACAGAGGATAACATGTTTATTACTCTAGGAAGAAAACTAGACTCTAAGAAAACCAAGTAAAAATCAACTACAACTTTAATGTCATGATATACTAAAAAGAATAAATGCTACTTAGTTGTTTTAGATAAGTTAAAATAGGTCTATTACTTATTGAATAAATAAAGGTGGTGTATATTCTGATGATTTGAGCATGCATCACCAATGAGAACAAAAAAAAGAAATTTGAAGATCTAGTTCATGAAATTTTTAGAGGGGTCTCCCATTTTGGAGAAAAGAGGGCATGTTGGACACAAAAATTGGATACTTATATAGGGAAAGTGATGAGAAACACTTATAACCTAGCCAATTTCTTATTCTTTGCTTTGTTAATACAAATATTATATGGGGGGTCTTTATTATTTGCAAAAAAATTGAGGCACCAAAGTCTTACAATAGCAAGTAGCATAATGAGCTTCCACCTATAGATGACCACCATCGTGTGTGAGAATTTATTTTCATTTTGATTCATTCTTATATTACCTTTAATTAATCAAGATTGAATTGGTTATCAAACTTCCTATATAGCATTGTTAGATTGATGGCTTGGGGGTATGACTATGGCATTGTTCTACTATTAAACATGAATTTATAGCTATAATAAAGATGCATCTAGTCCTATTCATGGCCTTGATCCACTAATATCTAGGCCAAAAATCCTATGATGTATATTACCTATATATCCCTTTTGAGGTAAACTTATAATTTATATTCTACATGTTTTCTTCATTCTTTTCCAAGTTTCTCAAAAATAGATCATTACTTATTAGTCTTATCAATTAAGGGTTCATGACCAAAACAAGGGTGAATGGATAAGGGAGAAGTTTTGAATAGCCAATTAATCCTTTATCAACTTGAATAATTCAAAATCCATGTGTTCTATTGTCAGACAAGAATTTATAGCTATGACAGAGATGCATCTAGTCCTGTTCATGGCCTTGATCCACTGATAGCTAGGCCAGAAAGCCTATGATGGATATTACCTATATAGCCCTTTTGAGGTAAATTTAGAATTTAGATTCTACATGCTTTCTTTATTCTTTTCCAAGTTTTCTAAAGGAAAGGAGAGATTTTAAGGGATTATTTATACTTGGTGTAGTCTACCCATAAGGTGAACTTTAGTAATGAGTGTCATTTTCAGGGCTTCTCTCTAGATGATTTATTTATGGCATCGATCAATTTTTTGTTGGTGGATTCCACCAATCCATTCCCTTGTAGGTAGTGATTGAAGGATAATTTTAGTGTGATCCCATTATCATAGGCCCACTCTATATATTTTGTATATTGAAAGGTGGGGCCAGTATCACATACTAAATAAATGGGGACCCCAAAATGGGTGACTATGGAGTTCTCTAGGAACTTGATGACTTTGACAATGGTGCTTCTTTTTGGTACAACTACCTCAGACCATCTAATGTAATAGTCCATACCTGTAAGGATGAATTTATGGCTAAGTGATGAATTTGGGTTAATCACCCCTACAAAATCTATCCCCCATTGTGAAAATGGCACATATTCTACAATAGGTTGTAGCAGCATTAAGGTGTGTGTTTCCTTTTTTGGCAAAGGTTTGGCATTGGTGATAGAAATAAACATGAGTGTGAATATCTATAGACAACATGGGCCAATATTAACCTACCAAGATTTCTTGTGGTCTATGGCATTTGTCATGGGATGGTCACTCCTAGTGTGTCATGTAAACTTGCCATTATGTCCTTGGCCTCTTCTTTTGATACACAATGAAGGTAGATTCTTTCATGATTTCTTCTAAAGAAAACTCCTTTATTTATCATATAATTTACACCTTTCAATCAAAGGGCTCTTCTCTGTGTATGGTTGAGTCTCAAAGTTGCCTTTCCATAAAGTATAAAGTACATAACCAAGGCATACTAGTCTAAATGTTTCACCCTTTATTGGTCCACATGGTGTATCATTATTATTGGTTCTATATCTATGATTATCTAGGTGAGGCTTTGTCCCCTAAATAGCTTATTCAGCTTGATTTTAAATTCATACTCTTATAATTTCTTCATCTGTTGGCCTCTCCTCTCACCTAGCTCATTTTTTCCTAGAATTTACTTCATAGTTGGGTCTGAGACAATGGCATGCACTTTGTTTTATAGGATGTAATGCCTAAATTTATTCACTAGCTTGAATAGGGCATAGGCATGCTTATCCAAGGTAGAATACCAGAGTTTGGTGTCTTTAAGATTAGTGCTCATAAAAGCCACTAGGTGTTCTTCTCTTTCTAACCTCTAGGTGAGGTAGGCGGCAATGGTGTGTTCTAAAGTGAAATGGTAAACATATAAGTCCTGAATATAGTTTTAAATGATAAGGATTGTAGCTTGCATGATAGCATATTTGATATCCTAGAAATCTTTCCCCCATTCTACTTGCCACTCCACTTTAGCATCCTATTTCAACATTGCATTCAAGGTATTCGCTATTTCATTAAATCTAGAAATAAACTTATGCAAAAAATTTGATTTTATCAAATAAATATTTTAGTTCCTTATTTTTATTAGGTAAAGGTAGTTTAGAAATTATATCCACCATTTTAGGGTCGACAGCAATACCTTCCTTTGTGATAATATGACTGATAATCTTACCTTTGGTGATAACAAACATGTTCTTCTTTAGGTTTAAGGAGATGCCATACATTCTGCATCTTTCAAATATTCTCTCTAGCTGGTGCACATGATCTAACCTATATTTAAAGAACATATTTAGGTCATCCATATATATTATTATGCACTTACCTATCAAGCCCTCAAAGGTGAAGTCCATTTCCCTTTGAAAGTTTGCATCGACATTGATTAGCGTAAAAAGCACCCATGTATAAGTTAGTGTGCCCCATTTGGTGGTGAAATCAGTCTTAGTTTTGTCTCCTAGGTTGATTACGACATGTTCATAACCTAATAATCCATCCAAAAATGACATCATCTAAGACCCATTCACCATCTAGATTACCTCATCTTGTAAGGGTAATGAGTAGTTATCTTTATCTGAGGCCCAATTCAAATTTTGGAATTTCATATAAAGGTAAATTTCACCATTCTTCTTCTACACTAGGACCAGGTTAGCCACCCAAGTAAAGTTGAAAATTGAGAAAATTATCCCTATAGAGAGTAATTTGTGAACTTCCTTGTGAATCAAGGGTTACAAGATTGGGTTAACCGGCCTCTATCATTGTCTTAAGGGTTTTTTGTTAGGTTTCAATGAGATGGTGTGAGTAATTAATCTTGGGTTTAAGACCTTAAAGTATCCATAGGCCCAAGAAATTACATCCTTTTACCTTATAAATAATCTTTCTAACTTTTCCAATTCATAGTTTGTCCAATCCAAACCCATGCTAACTATCTGGGGGTTCTCCATCGAGATGAGATTAACAAGCTCGCACTTTTGGTCTTTGAACTTAGACCTTTTAACTTGGAAGGTTGGGTCTAATGAATCAAACACTATTTTGAGTGAAATCATCCCCTTATGGATCTATCTCCTATGAATATTCACGATCCCATCCTTATCCAACTTAGTCTTAGAGTTCTCTATCCCTTTCATCTACAATTTGGGCCTCAAATATCCTCTTATTTTTGGTCATCTTCAAAGACATGGAAGTTAGTAATGTTGTATAAGATAAAATGACAAGGGATGAGTTTCACAAAGAACTCATGTAGCTCAGTGTCATATAGAGGGGTTAAGTTCATAGCAGTTGATGATAACAAGTTTGATGCCTAGTTTTCTTCTTAGGGAATAGGGATGATATTAAACATTTTGAACATTTCAAACAAGTTCGAAGATCTATGTTTATAACTTCTGAGGTATGATAGTTTACATTGAAACTTAGTTTTGATCTAGTTGACTACCATTTTAGAGTCACTAAATACTCTTGGTTCATTTTCCTCATATCTCAATACAAAGTATAATCCTGGGATTAGAGATTCGTATTCTACCAAGTTATTCATACAAAGTAACTATAGCCTATAGGATGCTAAATGTTTCCTTCCTAAGGGATATACAATAAAAACACTAGTCTCCCTACCTTTTTAGAGTGAAATCTATCTATATAAAGATACCACAAGCCAAGTGGACCTCAGCTATGACTGGTTTATTTTTTTGGAGGCTTGGTGCTTAGCGTGTAGATGCCTAGGTTTGAGGAAACTAGGTTTATTTTCTCATTAATAGAGTTGTATTTGGTGAACATGTGTTTCATGCATGGTTTTATATCCACTTATATTTTTTTGGCTACTCCCCTCCATGGCAACCACATCTGGGAAAAATTTGTGGCCATATACCCATTTAGGGATTTGGACCAATCTTTATTGAGGAGCATACCACAGGCTTATGAGATGTCAACCACTTGAATGTCTAAAAAGTGTTGAATCTTAGGTTTGTATTCCAATTGGATGTGGATGTTTAACAACTCACCTATCACTTTCACCTCTAAATTATCTAACTAGACCACTACCTTATCTGATTTGATGGGGGCTAGACCAAGTTTCTCACATTTTCCTATTGACATCACATTAGCTAAGGCTCCATAATATATTAAGAATTTATGAAAATTCTTTCCAAACAACTAAATGGTTAAAAGGAATAGGGGAATATCCATATTATTATTGTGAATAATCACATTGGTGTGTGTTGATCTCATTTTTGGCTAGGCATATAAGCTTGGCATTTGAGTCAAAGACTTTAACAAAAGTTCCTACTGCTATGTGATTTGGGCAAGCTTGTGAAGGGTAATGTTATCCTTGATTTTCATCATATCTTCAACTATGTTGTATCCTCCTTTTCTTTGTAATAATTGGGTTTCCAAAGGTGTCTTATATTCTTGAGGTCTTGGAGGTGGAGGATAATTCTTATCATTTTACTCTAGTGGGGTTGCACCATTATTTGGTGGTGGTGGGTGGGGGGGGTGGGGGGGTGTGGGTGGGGGTGGGTGAGGTAGTAAGGGGTTGTTGTTGTTACCTACTTCTAAGGGTGTAGTTGTTCCTTTGGAATTATTGAAATGATTGTATCTCACTAATACCTTATTGTAGCTTATTTTCTTCTTGGCTAGGGAAGTCTAAGGTTTCTATACCATAACATTACTAGGGGATTTACTTAAGTTGGTGAATTCTAAATGATTGGGAACTACATCATAATCTTTCATTTCATTTTGTAATATATCTAAAGTAGAACCAAACTATATGCAGTCTAACTCTCCATGTGTTATTGTGTTTTGCACTTGACACCAATTGGATAAGGCTCTCTTGAAGATATTAATCTTAGGGAGCCTATTGGGTAAGGTTTTGGGGATTATGAGGGCAATTATAACTCATATTTGGCCTTTGATACATGATATTTTAGTTATAAATTTATACATTATATGTTTTCATCTATTTTTGTAGCCCTAGGAATTCATTATTGAGATTTTATACCATTAAAATGAATGGCATCTAGCTCACTTTTATTGGACTCTTGAGGTGTGGTTTGGATGTTGTTAGCTAAAGCTAACATCACTTGATATAGAGTCTAGGGAATCAGATCTAGACCCCATGGGTTTAGGAAACCCAATTATTTATTTGAAGTGGGATGACCTAATGGGACATAATGTGTTGAAGGGAGCAACTGAGGCATAGATGCATTTTATTTAATGCTAGGTAAGAAATTCAATGTAGGCATTTGTGGTAGAATGTCAAGAATGGGGGTCATAGTGTAGCCCTAGGGGTTCAGTTGCCTATCCACTTTTATGGTTCCTATATATGCTAAGGATAGGTCTATTATAGCTACATCTCTTCTTAGGAACATGGTCACCTAAGGGTCCAGATCATTATTGTACATTTCAAGTGCTAGTTGAGGGTTAGGTTGGTAAAGTGTGGTTACTTGGCTATACATATTTTACAACCTAACACTAAAATTTATAATGGGCTCATTAGGTTCCCTTTTGATACAATAAAATTGATGGTATAGGACATGGTCTATTAATTATCCAAATTGGGTGAGGAAATTAGAACTAAAGTGGTCCCAACTCAGTATAGAGTCTTCAGTAAGGTTTAAGGACCAATCATAGGTAGAGTCTATTAGGGTAAAAGGGAATATCCTACATGCCACATCCTCATGTTCTATATTCAAGAGTCTCAAAACAATTTTATAAGAGGTTATTTTTTCCTCCATGGTTAATCCTACACCAAGGGTGAAATAATGAATATACCTCTCATGGTTCCTAGGTAGATCATGGATGACTATCGAGATGTTAACGGTTGAGCTAGTTAACCAGGCCATATTGGGTTGTGCATTCAGGATAGGTTACAGAGAGGCACTGATAGGAATCATAGTAGGTTTAGGTTGATTGCACCTATGTTTTTTATGTAAAAGTATAGGGTAATTGTCAATCTACCTTAGTAGGACCTAGCCCTAGTAACATCCGAACTAGTCTCTGAGATGATACATAGTCAAACAATCATTATTACATTATTACCATCAAACCAAACTCAGCATATTCATAAAATGAATTGAAATTAAGACAAGCATGAATTATCTTGAGCCCTCCTTCTAGCATTAGTTTTTTTTTCTCCAATCTATTCCTTACCACAAGATGCCCATGAGATTGGGCATTCCTTGAAAATGGAAAGGTGTGGATAACTATGGACTTTCATCCTCTATTTTAAGAATAATCTAAGATCATGCCAGGGCACAGATGTGGGTATTGGACTTCACAAACAAACTTTGCATGAATAGTATCCAAGAGATGCATTATTACCATTAGAAAGTCAATATGTTGTACTTCACATAGGTTAAGGATAGTTATGAATACTTGAATGTTGAGATTATTCTTTATAAACACAAGGGGAAAGGGATATTTTAGAACCACTAAATAAACACGAAAGAGAGGGAAGGGTAAGGTAGAAAGGGAAGCCTCTAGATTTAAATGAGATCAACGCAATGATCATTGAACCAAGTGACTCTTCCATAGTTATACCACTATAGACCAAGTTTCACTAAAGTTCTAACTCCAAGAACATACAGTGGGGAGAGTGTGAGGAAACTAGGATTATGTCTTTAATGCAAATTCCTATTAAATATTAGTACTATGGCTTTATTGTCCAAAACACATGAATTCCATATGAGAATTTATAGCTAGACACGCAAATTATTAGTACTACCAAAAGAGAAATGAAATAACTCACACAGAGATTATAACTAAGCACATCATAATCATGACATACATAAAGTGAAATAGTGTTAATCCAATTAATGTAGCACTATTGATGGTTTAAACATGGAGATGAAATAAAATTGAACACATAAGATACCCTTTGGCATAAAATAGATATTTTATTCATTAAAAGAGTGAAATGTTACTACAATAATCAATCTAGGCCATTATTATAATATAGAGTGAAGAAGGAAACATAGGTGAAATATTGAAAATAATCCAATAACACTTTCAAAACAATTTTTTATCAATCTCTAAAACACAATATGGCTATTTTATAAGTAGATAAGGACTGGGGCTCACCTCCAAAAATCATGAGGATCCAATCCTGGGATATGATGGTCACTCATTATAGTTACAATTGTATTTCAAAATTTTAACCACAACAAATCCCTATAAACTTGTAATAGTTCTAAGAGGGACCATTATTTAACATGTGGAGGTGGCTAAGAGGGTTTAGTTCCTGATTGATTCAATTGGGTCCTTCTAACATCTAATATATCTACCATGAGGTAAAACTCCTTATCTATCTTAGCCAATTTCATTGGAGGCTCCATGAAGATCACCTCAGCCTAAGTTACCAGTCTCCAAGAGATCTAGAAAGCTACTTCCATTGAGGCTTGAACTCTAGAGACTTGGTTGATGCTCATAATAGACTAAGTTGATAGGTCCAACACTATTCAATCTCCTTAGTTTTATTTGACCACTTTCTCCCTCATAACTAGTGAAATTAACCCAAGTGGACATCAACTTCCCCTTGGTTGAGTAAATTACCATCTAAGTGGAATAGCATAGAGATATTGACCTCCTTAAATTAGGTCAATACCTTACTCTCACCTTCTTCCAAGGGTTTTATTTAAGTTTGGGCCAATGTTATCCATTCCTCCATCACCACTCTCATGCTCCCATAATAAGTTTGGTACAACCTCAAATCTATTTTTGGCATAAGTTTAAACTATAAGAATTTCCTTTGTTGACCACTACCTTCATCTTCCAGCACTTTCTATTGATTTCTATGATCCTCCCCATATAGGCCTATTTTTGTTGTATAATTATGTTAGTCTCATCCTGAGTCCCAAATAATTTCCCAAGGATTGATAAAATTAGTAGAAGGGCATCCTTGACCTGTCTAATTACTCTAACTAGGAATGTACTCTTCACTTGGGACTCAAAGTTCATACTTAGATCTGCATGTCCTTAAAGAGTTTTTCAAACATGTCATGGGTAGCTGAAAGGATGGATAGTGGGTCCTCAACCATCCTCTCATATTCAATAACGGTCCTCACCTTGGTGAGGGAAAATAGATCTTGATGGGTCTGCCATATCACCGAGTTCCCCTCCTAGACAAATCTCTAAGTAAGCATCCTCTTCATCCTCTCAGAGGCTCTATCAAAACTCCACTATATGTTTGGGTCACTCTATACATCCATCTATGGTGCATGTGACCCCCAGGCTATCCCTTGAGTTATGGGGGGTATAGGAGGTGTGGTTGAAATAGTGGTGAAGGGTAGAGGATGAGGTGGAGGGGAGATGGAGGAAGTGGAATGAGTGAAAAAGGAAAGGAGTTGAGGCATAGGAGACATGGGAGAAGAAAGAGGGAGAAAAAAAGTGAATACCCATGGGGACATTTGAGCTCTCCATTATTCATATTTAAGGTTCACCTGAGATGGGGTTTCCCCTGGGAATGGATTGTGGAACATTAGGGATGACATGGGTTGGTTAAAGGCAAGGTAGGTGGAACCTTGGGTAAGGGGGAGAGTGGGTGAGGATCTAATCACTGGGATATTTCTATTAGGTTTAAGGGTCATTGAGACCTATGGAGGAGGTGGAATTATAACTAAAGGACTTTGGGCTAGCACTAGATGTATGGGTCACCTTATATTTCTTCTTCAGCCTCCTTCTCATGTCAACATTAGGTGTTGTGGTGGATGGTCTAACCATGATAGTAGGTAATGATGGTGGAGGACATGGATCCATGGAGGGGAGTGATAGGTTGATTGGATTTGGGACCAAGAGGGCCCTTGTGAGAGGCAACAAGCTTCCAAAGGTTGTAGGCATGCCTATTATTGATGGCATGAATAATGGAAGCACTGATAAGACTCTAGTTTGTGAGATGGGAGGAGAAAAAGGGAATGAGTAATTGAGGATTCTTAGAAGGACCAAGGCTAAGGGTACTTGTGTATAATATGGAGGGTAAGAAATGGGAAAGAGATGGGGCAGAGATGAACTAGTCACCACTATAATAGGGAGTTGGAATGAGGCAAGAGAAAGGGGTGGAAGGGAAACATGATGAGATGTAAGAGTGAGTAGGGGAACCTACATCAGTTCCTACAAAATGCCTCATTTTAGGGTCACTCTCAAGCTACCAAATGCAACAAATCTTAGAGGCTATGGCACTAATGGTTGAGCAAGTTACACTTGGTCTACTTAGTGTCATGTAATCTAAGCTTAGTTATATGATATCTTAGTTATTGACATTATTAGAGGAGGTAGAGGTAGATTTTGAGGATTCATTTGATGAGGTAGAGGTAGAGACACTAGTGGAAGTGGATTTGGAGCTATGGTTGGGTCTTAAGGAGGAGAAGTGGTAGGATGCCCTTTAAGATACTTTAGGAGATGGCTAGAGATGTTGGGTCCTCCAAAGACTAAGAAAGAGTAAGAAGAGTTGTATAAGGGCCCTCCTAAGCCTTATTCCCTTTCTTCTTTTTTTATATCTATAATAACACCTTATGGTCATCTATAGCATTCAAATAGAGCTCAACATCATCTTCAACTTGATGGTTGTAGATGATGTTGAGCTGAGTTGAGTATTGTGTAAAATTGGCCTAAATCACCCCTTTAGGTTCCCACTACCAAATATTACATTTTTTGAGGGCAAAAGAGTCTCTCTTAGCTTCCAACTTTTATATCAAAGTGAATTTCCTATAGAATTGGTTCTATATAGTTATAAGGAGCTATAGGCATGCCTTCTGATAAAATTATACATAGAATCTGAAGATGTCATTCACTAGTTAATAGTGATATCCTATTTTTATAAGTATTTAGGTACATAATATGGAAAACATAGGGGGTCTTGGAGGAATCCTATGACTCAGATCACTATGTCATATTTGTACAACCAGTAGTTCTTGATGGCTATGATAGAGTCCTAAATTATCTTTGAGAGTTAGGGCATCATATTTGCATTGACTGCATGGTACACCATTAGGTATAAGTGGTCACAAATTTCCCACACATTATGGTTTAAATGGTGGCCATATATCTTGTAAAATACCACATGTATAGTAGGGCCACAAGAACCCATGCAAGAAAGGATGAAGGCTTGAATGAGAGCATCCCATAGATTACATCAATCAAGTAGTTCATCATGTAGAATTCACCCCCATTTTAGGTATTCATAATGGCATGGACCAACTTAAATTTGATCAAGCCTCCAATGTCTAGGATGTCTAAGTGAGTTCAGATCATGTGGAGAAGGTTCACCTACAACTCATTAACATGTTGGCATTTTGGGTCTCTGAATAGCTGATTTAGTAAGATCATGCCTACTCATACCTCCTCCTGAAATGTGAGAAATATATAGGCATTGATATTTTCCTTGTTAACCCTTTCAGATTTGAGAGTCTCAATCCAATCATGGAATATGTCATAGTTTTAGTAGGTTTTATTCCAAGCTAACACTACCACTACATCATATAATAAAGATAAGTCTAAGAGGGAGTCATACACCTTGAAGGAACTCCTAGATATATCATAACTATGATGTTGAGATGTGGGTGATCACACCCAATCATTTAAATCATATTGCATGTAGATAGACTTATGGATGATGTCACCTAATAGTATGATACAGGAAAAAGCCTCTAGTTTGGCCATAGCTTTATTAAGCCTACACCTTTTATAAGACTAAAGGGCATCCTCATACTCAAAAAATTATTTTTTGACATCAATAGAATCCTTAGGTACCTACTCAATAAATTTAAATATATCATTATAGTGTTTATACTTGGTTAAAGTAGCAATGAAAGCGGTTTCTTAATAATCAAGCTCAGCCTTTAGGTTTGAGGATGTAGCACCCATTAGGGTAGGACATAGGGGTAATTAGGAAGCTTTCGGTATCAGAGGCATAAGATACATGGGTTATATGTAACTTATAAAATGAAGAGTCTAATATTTATTCTAAGGAAGTAATGGTTATCGCTATTGGGATTCTCTTAGGCTTTTTAATTGCATGCATACATCTCCCTGCATTAATGGCATTTGGTGGCTCACTTGTTGTGAATTAAAGATTGAGTTGGTGAATATATTCTCACCTCTAATTTATAAATATAGAATTGGATTAAGAGCCCATGATTGTCTACCACCAACCAGATATAGTAATGGTGATGGGATGTTTTCAAAACTTTGCAATTGGTTCTAGATTCCCATTTCATTAATGCCCATCACATGGTAAGCATGTAGTCACATATTTTAGAGGCCCCTCAATAAAATCCTAATTTCTAACACATGTCATTCATTTATTAGACCTCCCATTAATGGTCAAAACATAAGCATGGTTCTATACTCCATGTCATTGCCTTAGGTTGGGTGACATGTCACCTAGGGACACATGGCACATCTTAAATGGCCTTCAAGTCTCATCTATACTTCATTCTAAGATTTTCAATCACAAGTGATAACTAATTCATCTTCACACTAGATGACTTGGTAGATTCTCATTCAATCAGACTCCTCTAGGCTCTGACATCTCTGATAGGTATGAGGGACTAGCCGCTCTAAATCCTTATGATGTGGTAGATTCTCATTCAACCCAGCTCTCCTAAGATCTAACATATCTGATATGTTTGTGGGATTATCCATTCTTACTCTAAATGATGTGGTGATTTCCCATTCAACTAGGCTCACCTAGCTCTGACATCTCTAATAGGTCTAGGAGACTGAATGCTCTGACTCCAAATTATGTGTCAAATTTGCATTCATCTAAGATCTCTTAGGCTTTGACATCTTTGACAAGTCTAACAGACTAGTTGCTTGACTCCAAATTATGTGGCAACTTCCCATTCGATTGGGCTCTCTTGGGCTTTGACATCTTTAACAGGTCTAGGGAACTAGCCACTCTAACTCCAAATGATGTGGCAACTTCCCATTGTTAGGTTATGGAGCTAAAAGCTTCACTGATGCATACATGGAGGAGGTTGTTGAGAGGTTGTTGAGTTGCATAGAAACCGACGTCGATCTAATCAACTGACGTCAGTCATATCCAGTGAGCAGAGAAACTGACATCAGTCAGGATTGGCCGACGTCGATCATCTCTAGCCAGATAGGGACTGACATCGGTCACCTGTGTGGTTTAGAACTACGAGTTTCATGAACAGTTTGTTAACGAACCAGTTGTTTGTATGTTAAAAGGCTAATTTTAGTCTTGATCTATGGATCTAATTATTGTAATTAGATGTCTAATTATTGTTTACATGAGATCTATATAATAGACTCATGGGTTGTATTGTAATTTGTGCTAGTTGAGTTGAGCTTGGTTAGCTCCTTCTGTGTGTGAAGAGAACAAGGGTAGCTCCTCCTAGTTCTACAGGGGTGCCAAGTGTGTATGATCAGGGAGATCTGCAGGTTGTTGCAAGGTCTGGTAGAGATCCACAGGGGTGCTGGTTTGGAGAATCAGAAGGGTTCTTCATGTGTGTATGATCTTGGTTGATAGGTGTGCAAGGCCACGTTTGGAGATCTACATGTGGTAAGTAAGATCAGTTGATCTGCAGGTGTGTGTGTGTGTGCAAGGTCAAAGGAGGTCTATGGGGTAGCAAGATCAAAGGTGACAACAACATATCAAGGAGCAAGATCAGGTGAGATCTACTTGGAGTACGTTGTGTACTTGGAGTATAGTGTGTACTCAGTCATGGAGTACATGGAGTACTTGTGTACTGGCAGTATTGATACTGACTGGTGGTATTGGCAGTAGTGATACTAACTGGTTGGAGGTGAACACCAACTCTGTGTTTGAGTTGTGTGTTGGGACTATAAGAGAGAGAGTGAGCTCTTGAAGAGATTTACTGTTTATGCCCTAGAGGTGTGGGAGCCCTAGAGGTGTGTAAGGAAGAAGACTGTGGCATCTTCTTTGTTGTATTTCCTTCTGGAAGAGTATTAATACAATTGGGTATTGTCTCTCATATTCTGTGTTATTTATGAATTCTAGTTACTTATTACTTCTGGTTAAATTCTGCATTTAGTTGCTTGTACATGGTAATCAATTGTGCTTCCTAGATCCTAATAGTGGAATCAGAGCATGTTTGTTGTTCTAGATTCCTGACAAGTGGTATCAAAGCTAAGGTTGCAAGGAGCAGGTTTGTGTTTGGTTACAGGTCACTCTCAGGGGTTTCTAATTGAGTGAGAGAATAGCAATGGCAGAAGAAAGTACACTAAGAATGGAGGAATTGATAAGCACGAATGGTCAATTACGGTGTTATGGAAAGAAAGAGCAAGTAAAGAAAAATTGTTGGTTGGTAAAAGATCAGCATGAAGGAACTGAAGAAGCAGATGTTGCAGGTGTTGTTACACAGGATGCTCTGGGATGTTCCTTGGATAAAGTAGAATCTTGGTTTATAGATTCTATTGCCTCTTTCCATGCAGCCCCAATTAGAGGGGTTGGTGAGCCTTGTCAAAGTTTTGGCAAAGGGGAAGTGTGGCTGAAATTGCAGGTGGCCAACACATGGGTGTTGAAGAAGGTCATGTAGGGCCCAGTCTTGAAGATGCAGCTAATTTCTTCAGGAAAGTTGGGTGATGAGAGATGCATAGGAACTCTCACAGTGGATGCACTTGAATTAGCAGGTGGTAAGAAAGTAGGTATCCTTTATCTATCTACTTGTATTACTGATTCTTCTTCTGTTGCAAGGACGTGGCTTTGTAGGCTTGGTCACATGAGCAAGAAAGAGATGCATGTTCTTAAGAGGAGGTCAGATGTGTTTGACAAACTTAAGAACTAGAAAGCCTTGGTGTTCTTGGAGGAGATGATGGATAGAGATCAGCGAACGGGGCTGAATACTTCTGAGTAGGGCAGTTTGGACATGGGTTTGATTCAAAGTAATCTCATAGGTAAAAAGTCATCACTCATAGGTGAACATAGGTACCTACGTTGGTCAGGAGGAACCTGCATCGAACAGACAAGTATCAACGTCGGTCATGTGCAGACAGGAAAAGTCAGTGGTGTCGGGCAAGTGGAGACCGACGTCGGTAGGATAACCGGCGTCGGTGACCTGGACAGTTGGATGGAACTGACATCGATCGAATGCAGACTGTGTGGTGACCGAGGTCAGTCACTAGAATGGATTTTGGGTGGACAACAAGATGTCAAGGAGTCTCAAATGCCCATGGGGAGGACTGAAAGTGTAAGTAAGCCTCAAATTTGTTGTTCCTCTTCTTTATACTAGTTGCTCACTGCAGAGCAGGAAGGATCCAGGAAACAGTGGGAACATGGCATGGTGAGGAATTTGATTCCTAGGATGCAGAACCAAACAGGAGATTTGGTAGGGTTGCTAGCCAAAAGAAAGCACTGAGAGACGAATGGATTCCTTGGTTAAAGAATAGAGAGAATGGATACGTGAGATAGAAGGCCAGGTCATATGGTCTTGAGGATACTACAGGACAGTGGTACAAGTTTGACAAGTGGATGACAAAGCATGGCTTTAGTCAGTGTCATTGTAACCATTGTGTTTGTCTTACTAGGTGGATGATGGTCGTGACATGATCCTATTACTGTATGTGGAGGATGAGCTTGTTGCAGGTTCAGACATACAGGGTTTTGTTGAGCTAAAGGTAAGGTTAGTTCAGTGGTTTACCATGAAGGATTTGGGAGCAGTGAAATTCTTTGGCATGAGTAATCCTAGAGACAGGGAAGATCACATGTTGATGTTGTCACAGGATGATTGTGTGAAGGTAGTGCAGGATGCAAAATAGGGCAGCACACCTATGGATGGACAGTTCACAGAACAGGGTCCCCAATCACATGATGAGGTTGAGTACATGTGTACTCCCTGATATTGCCCTAGTAGCGGGTGTTGTCAAAAATTTCATAGCCAATCCAAGAAATAAGCACTGGAGAGCAGTTCAGTGGGTTCTCAGGTATCTGAGAGGGACTAGCAGCAGGTATACATGCATTGCAGGGTTAAGGACTTCTCTACATGGGTATGTAGATTCAGATGTGGTAAGGGATTTAGATGACAGGTGGATCACCACAAGTTTTGTGGTGGTTAGTCTTCAAGGTTGAGCTTGAAGAGGGATACAAGCTAGGAAATAGATTAGACGGTGTACAGGTATAGGTACAGTGCAGCTGTCTATCTCCAAGTGGGAGATTTTTAGGTTGTGGAGCTAAAAGCTTCACTAATGCAGACATGGAGGAGGTTTTTGAGAGGTTGTTGAGTTGCAGAGAAACCGATGTCGGTCTAATCAATCGACGTCGGTCATATCCAGTGAGCAGAGAAACTAACATCAGTCAGGATCGGCCGATGTCGGTCATCTCTAGCCAGACAGGGATCGACGTCGATCGCCTGTGCGGTTTGAAACTGTGAGTTTCAAAAATAGTTTGTTAACGAACTAGTTGTTTGCATGTTAAAAGGATAATTTTAGTCTTGAGCTGCAAATCTAATTATTGTAATTGGATGTCTAATTATTTTTTGCATGAGATCTATATAATAGACTCATGGGCTGTATTGTAATTTGTGCTAGTTGAGTTGAGCTTGGTTAGCTCCTTCTGTGTGTGAAGAGAGCAAGGGTAGCTCCTCCTAGTTCCATAGGGGTGCCAAGTGTGTATGATCATGGAGATCTACAGGTTGTTGCAAGGTCTGGTATAGATCCACAAGGGTGTTGGTTTGGAGAATCAGAAGGGTTCTTCATGTGTGTATGATCTTGGTTGTCAAGTGTGCAAGGCCACGTTTGGAGATCTACATGTGGTAAGTAAGATCAGTTGATCTACAGGTGTGTGTGTGTGTGAGGTCAAAGGAGGTCTGCGGGGTAACAAGATCAAAGGTGATAACAACATATCAAGGAGCAAGATCAGGTGAGATCTACTTGGAGTATGTTTTGTACTTGGAGTACAGTGTGTACTCGGTCATGGAGTACATGGAGTACTTGTGTACTGGCAGTAGTGATACTGACTAGTGGTACTGGCAGTAGTGATACTGACTGGTTGGAGGTGAACACCAACTCTGTGTTTGAGTTGTGTGTTGGGAGCGTAAGAGAGAGAGTGAGCTCTTGAAGAGATTTATTGTTTATTCCCTAGAGGTGTGGGAGCCCTAGAGGTGTGTAAGGAAGAAGACTGTGGCATCTTCTTTATTGTATTTCCTTCTGGAAGAGTATTAATACAATTGGGTATTGTCTCTCATATTCTGTGTTATTTTTGAATTCTAGTTACTAGTTACTTTTGGTTAAATTCCGCATTTAGTTGCTTGTACATGGTAATCAATTGTGCTTCATAGATCCTAACAGTGGAATCAGAGCATGTTTGTTGTTCTAGATTCCTGACACCCATTTATTTAGGATCTCCTAGGCTCTAACATCTCTAAAAAGTTTTGGGACTGACCTTATTAACTCCAAATGATGTGGTACCTTCCCATTTAATCAAGCTCTCTTAGGCTCTCACATCTCTGACAAATCTAGGGGACTAGCTGCTTGACTCCAAATGACATGAAAACTTCCTATTCACTCAAGATATCCTAGTCTCTGACATCTCTAATAGGTTTGGGTACTATCCTTTCTAAGTCCAAATGACACATCAACTTTCCATTCAACTAGGCTCTCCCAAGTTCTAACATCTCTAACAAGCCTAGGGGACTAGTTGTTCTAACTCCAAATGACATGGTAGCTTCCCATTTGGCCAAGCTTTATGAAATTCATGGAATGACCAAGTAATAAATACAAAAATAAAATGAAACATTAATCTTACCTGTTAGATATGGAGAACTCAATTTTCCACATTGGATAATGAGTTTGTTGCTCTAAGAAGGGAACTAGACTCTAAGAAACCCAAGTGAAAACCAACATGCAATGTCAGTGCCATGATATACTAAAATAAAAGAAACACTACTTAGTTGTTTTAGAGAAGTTAAAATAAGTCCTTTAATTCTTGAAGAAATCAAGGCAGTGTATATTCTAAAGAGTTGAGCAGGTGTCACTGACAAGAAAAAAATAAAGAACTCTGAAGCTCTGATTCATGAAATTTTTAGAGAGGTCCCCCATTTCAGAGAAAAGGGAGTGTGTTGGCCATAATAGATATGTTTTATAAAATATAATAATGTATTATTTCCTAGATGATAATTTTGATTACCTTATTCCTTATTTGATGGATGATATATATGACCTTTATGTGGTTGTGAGAACTCAAAGGGTGAAGATTCATATCCTGTGGATGGATTTGTTGACCCAATTGGATCTATATGGGTTACAATAAAAATAAGCTAGATAATATGTGGGGTTTCTAATTACCACCTTAAGGAAATTTTCAAAAAAAAAAAAAAAAATTACAGGTTCTAGATAACTCTTGATATTTTTCCCCTTTCATCTAGTTTATATCTTCATGAGTGATTTTGATTTATAATATAGTTGACAAGTTTATGTTGGTATTTTTTGGTGTTTTTGTCTCTGTGTCTTGGTTTCTCTTTCTCTCAGATATTATACTAATATTTTAGTCTAGGATTGTATCTTTGTATGGGTTCTTGGCTTTTCCCTTGTTTTGGGATATGGTAGTTTGTCTTGGTTAGGTTCTTATTTGTAGGTTGCTTGTTGGTTTTTTTGGATTTTTTTGAGTTTTTAACCCCCTCATATTTTCGTTATGTGTTTTGGTATCCAAGGTGGTGAGGTTTTTTGACACTTCATATTTTTATACTTGCTTGAGGTGGTTGTTGTTGTTGTTGTTATTATTATTATTATTATTATTATTATTATTATTATTATTATTATTATTATTATTATTATTATTATTAAAAAATAACAATAATAATAATATTTTATTACTAATTTTGAGATGTATTTTTTGTGACCAACATGCCCTATCTCTTTTTACAAAATATGGATAATATTTTTGAAAAATTGATATACTTTTTCTTGAAAAATATCAATTCGTGAACTAGAATAATTACAATTGTCACAATTCATTTCAACTTTAGTTTACAATGTGGCCTTTCTAGGGTTTGATTTAAGTTAAAATGTGGCCCATTTTTATCTTTTAAGATGATGGTAACTTTAGTATTTATTAAATTTTAGACCCACCTTAGTCACAATCACTTTCATTTATTTGCATTTAAATATTTTGGTCCCTCTATAAATCTAGCTTAAGACGATAACCACTTTTATTTGTATACATAAAGTTTAAATAATGTTGGGAACTAGTGACCACTAAGTTATCAATAAATCACCAATTTTTGGAACCCTAAGGCCACTAACTCTCAATGGTGTATAGAAAAACATAAAAATTTGATAAATGTTTTGGAACCTAATGACCTCTAAGTCTCATAAAACATATGTAATTTTTTTAAGAATGTATTTCAAAACCCTAATGTTGGTGACCTAACAACCACTATGTTCTCAAAAAAATTGTGTGTATTTTAATTTTCACCATTATATTTGTGCTCTAATAGATGCATTTGTCTTTTCATTTTCCCTATTTTATTTGTGCCCTAATATATGTAATTAATTATTATATTATTACTTAAATTATCATTTCAATGATGGTTATTGAATATTTATTTTTATACTACTTTTTAGAAGTCTTATAATTTTTATACCTTTTGATTTAGTAAACTTGAAAATATAGCAGTTATTAGGTTTCCAAAAACCATTACACCCATAAAATAATGCTATTAGATATTTGTTTTCATATTATTTTTTAAATGTATTATATTTTATGTGTAATAATAATAAATATTATTGTTGTTGTTGTTTTTGTTGTTATTGAAGTACCTCTGATTCATGAGAGGATGTCATTTCATTGGATTTTTTATTTTTAAATAAGCATGTTTTATGGTGCTAAACATTTATACTAATAGTAGGTGATGGGACCTTAAATCCTTGACTCATTTCCTCCTTTACCTTTCCATTTTTTAGTTCTCTTCCTCATTCATATTCTTAGATATGGAAAGTGTAGTATATGGTTCTATTTTTGAACTAGTCTTTCAAAGTCTTGTGGATGATAAAGACCTACACAAGATATTTAATCCATCATATTTGAATGATCTACTCTTGATCAATCTAGTTCTTTGTGTGAAAGTTATTGAAGCTAAAAATGGTGAGTAGATGGAAAACAAGTTGAGGAAATTTTTCAATACAAATTAGAAGAAAACATTTTGGATATAGGTATGAAGGATTTCATTATCCTAACTATTAAAAAAAAAGAAAATATTCTAAAAAATCTTAATTTTTTAGTTTATTATTTCTTTGGTTTAAAATTATGAAATAATTAAAAATAAGCTATTGGTTTTGGAGGAATTGGTTAAAAATCTGAAATAAAATGCTTCTTCTATAATTAAGCCAACTGCTCTTGGTATGACTCACCTTGATAAACCACTTGAATTATGTTCTCTTAATAATCCTTCCATGGTGTTTTTGGTTATATATGTGTTAAAAAATATAATAATGTATTATATTCTAAATGATAATTTTGAGTACCTTATTCCTTATTTGGTGGATGATATATATGATTCTTATGTATTTGTGACAACTCAAAGGGTAAAGGTTCTTCTCTTGTGATGGGATATGTTAAACCAATTGTCTCTGGTTGGGTTAAGAGAAAAAAATATAGAGAATATGTGGAGTTTATAATGATCAGCTTGAGGAAAATTTTAAAAAGTTTTAATATTTTAAAGATAACTTTTGATTTTTTTTTCTTTCTTTTAACTTATGTCTTCATGAGTGATTTTGATTCATAATATAGTTGACAAGTTTAACTTAGTAATTTTTGGTGTTTTTGACTTTATGTCTTCATTTTTATTTTTTATATAAATTACATCAATATTTTAATCTAGTATTTTATCTTTGTATGAATTCTTGGCTTTCCCTTTATTTTAGATTATGATAGTTTGTGATCCGAGCAATAATTCAGGCAACAATTCAGGTGACGGGTCCATTCCAATTGATGACGGAATTTTTGGGAGCCATAATTTTTGCACCATAGTTCCAATTGACTCACTGTTTGAACCGTTGGAAAGATAAGAATGAGGAGAATGTGTTGATATGGCATGGATCTCCACTTGATGGATTTTGATGCCTAAAACCCCAATGAAAGTGACCCAAATTGCAGTTTTAGTAGTGCAATCTAAAAATAGTAATTCCTTGAATTCTATATTGTTGTAAATCATGGAAGTTAAACCACTTAATCTCCCTCGAGATTGGTGACCTTTCACATCCTCCTCCCACCTTCAAAACACGTATAAATGAAGATGTAACCTGAAATAGAAATCAGACATCTCTTCTCAGAGATAGGCATATATTTAGATCTGCAAATTTGATCAACAAAACATCTCTTCTCAAAGATAGCATTATTTGAATTGTGTTGTTCTTGTTTCTTGAATTATCTTTCAACTAAAACTTTTAATTTTTGGATCAGTTCATTTTGCTTATATGTCTTATTTATAGGTTGCTTGTTGGCTTTTATGATTACTATTTTTTTTTTGTTTTTTTTTTTTTGGTGGTTTTGGGGGGGGGGGGGGGGGGGGGGGGGGCGGGGGGGGGAGCTGGTGTGTTTATCTCCTTATGGTGATATTTTTTGTTACCTTATATTTTCTTACTTGGTTATATTCCCTTCCTTCATAAATTCATCAAACTAATAATACTAATTTTGAGATGTATTTATTGTGGCCAACATACCTTATCTCTTTTTACAAAATAGGGACCCTCTTTTTAAAAATTGAGATACCTTTACTTACAAAATCTCAATTTTTGAACCAAATTAATCATAATTTACACAATTAATTTCAACTTTAGTTTACAATGTGACCCTTCTAAAGTTTGATTTAAGTTAAAATGTAACTCCTTTATATTTTTTAATATGATGTTATTTAAGTTAAAATGTAGCCCCTTTATATTTTTTAATATGATGTTAATTTTAATATTTCTTAACTTTTGGGTTTACCTTAATCGAAGTCACCTTCATTTGTTCATATGATCTAAGATTCTTAGTTAGGTATTTAATGTCCCCTTTTATATAAAAAATAATAACCCCCTTTTGAAATATCAACCAAACACAACCTTTAAATCAAATCAAATCATGGGTCCATAGCCTTTTCAAATTCTATGATTCCTTTTGGGGCCTCATGATATTTAAACCATAAGATTATGTTGCGTCTCAATTTTTTATCATTATTTTATTAAAAATACGTGCAAAATGTTCTTTAATATAATAACCATTTTATCAAAATACATGGATTATACAAATGCATAAAATATTATTGTAAATTGGATAAAGTAATGTGTCCTTCAATATTGAAAATAAAATTATGTGATCTTAATCTAATCTAAATATGACACGATTCATCCATAGTAGTAAACAACTCCATGGATAAGACACCTCATGATGTTGCCATGTGGATGACACATGTATTCCATTCTGTAGAGATTGAATTTGATGTCTATAAAATGATCACCATTTCATCTCTTGAACCATAAGCATGTGATCATGACACAAGGGTAAATTTTTATTCTTCATGGACCTTGCATTATGTTTGGTTCCTATCACCACCTATCACTACCCATCACCACTGATCATTGATTCATAGAAACGTTCTCTAAAACAATAATAGGAGGCTACAAATCACCTTGATATTGTAAAAATATTTTTTCAAAAATATTAAGTGATTATAAGTTTTATTTTATAAATCCATCACAATATCAAGGGAAATCAAAATACCAATATTATTCTTATCACTCTGATCCATTCACATGTATGATTGGGGCTAACATTCACACAAAATTAGTGATGTTAATATTGTAATTTGAAGGAACATATAATCCATAGTGATCATCAACCACCATTCCATAAAACCATAATCCCAAGAGGATTATTGAATTTATAGTGATCCAAAAGTTATTGTACAATTAAATATTTTTCACAAAGTAAAATATTTAGTTAAAATGTGTTAAGTGTTTACCATTGGAAATATGAATTCGTTGTGATTTAATTATGGAAAATTAATTCCATAATTTTTAAGCTCTAATGCTTTAGTACTATATTTTATTTATACATACTATATAATAATCCTCTTTAAGGGAAAATAATGATCCTTTGTTTAAACCCACAATAATATTTTTTTATGAAAACATAGATAAATATTAAAAAATATTAGGAGTAGAAGATAATAAGTAGCTTAGAAAACCAGTGAAAATGTTTTTTGAGCTTGTGAATGTTTATAAATTTTGTAATTTTTCATTTATATAATTTATATTAATGTAAATTGATTTATTTATTCAAGTTATCTCTATTTAAATTTATTTTCTTATAAATTAATTAATTAGATTGTAATGTGCTAGAATGATAATTTATGTAGATTAGGTATGTTAATTTAATTATAGTAGATGGATGTACATATGTTATTTTATATAGTAATTCATTTTTCAAAATTTAAGTCACAAGGACTCACTCATTATAATGTATTCTTAAGGTGTTGCAACATATTTATTTGAATTCAAGTTACCAAACTAGGTTAATTGGCTATTTTAGGTAATAGATTTTAATTTATGATTACTCACTAGAAAGCAATAGAGATGAGATATGAAATTATTATTTTGTTCCTTACCCTTCCTTCATTTTTTATGTTTTTAATTATAATCTCTTTATTTTATCTTAGTATCTATAAATATCAATGTTTTATTTAATTTCAAGTATTGTTATATATAAGTGTTAGTTAATCACATAGTTTAGTTTTAGAGAGGTCAGATGCAATATTGTAATACTAATAAATTCTAATGGGATTCATTAGAGAACCAAAAAATGTAATGCATGCCTTAGGTTATATATGGTGATCTTAAAATGAGAGGATATATACCACAACCTATCGTGTGCATAAAACATAAATCAGCAAGTTTTTGATATTATAAGAATAAGGTGAAACACTTTGCTCCTATTCTATATTAACATAAATTTATGTTAGAGTGTTTGATTTGAAATTTGTCTTTGTGATTATTTATGTTTCAATTCAATTTTTTTTAATATCAAATTTCTCAAAAATATATATAAAATAAAAATCCCTTGGCTTAACTTCATGAATCAACCATAAATATTCTTGATATTTAGAATGATTTCATAAAGGATTGATTTTATTTTATTCCTATTCTTTAAAAACGTAGTGATATTGAGGAACATCTTGTTACTTAAAAATCTACTATGAATTTATTAAATATGAAATTTGAAAATGTAGCAACAAACTTATTTCCTTTTACTTTGTAATAAGAAGCGTATGATTAGTTTTTAGTATTGGTACCTAATTCCATTATTAATTGGTAAAATATTGAAGAATAACTTTTTTGGTGAAGGGATTGATTCTTGTGTTTTACCAAAATAAATTATTATGATTAAAAGAGAATGTAGATGCAAAAATTTAGCACCCTTGCCCTATTCTACCATATTTTAAGCTATTGCTTTAATAATTAAATATAGACGCTAGAAATCTACACCATAGCCTGAAATCCTGAAATAAGCTAAGTCTAAAATGTGGTAGAAACTTCTAAAAATATATATGATGTACCTTAACTCTTGGAGGTCCCAAACCACTCTCAAACACCCTGAAAGTATATACATAAAATATAACTTAAATTATAAAAAACTAAATATCCATAATTAAATTTCAACTTATACTTATATATATACCTCCTTTTTACCTATGGTAATTAATCCTATTAATTACTATTTACCATCCCTAACTACCCAAAATATTTTAAATAATCAAAATTTGAAACATCAAATAAAATGAAAACATAATAAACTTATCTTGTGGTTAAAACACCCTGAATAACCACAGAAGTCATTTTAACCCTCATTTACTTTGTGCCAACTTGTTGGAATGGCTTTTCATCTAGCTTCACCCATTTTTGGTAAATTGATGTCAATCCTCTATGATCGACATCGATCAGTTAGGATCGACATCGATCCATTTATATACAACAGACCTCCATGGCTTGGGAGGGAATGGGACTGCAATTTTGGAACCTGAAATGCTATTGGAATCTCATTGCAACTTGCATATAGACTTTATCAACAACCTGCTATCTTTTGGAACTTCTATTAGAGAACTTATCAAAGGTTTTTGAAGGTTTTTCTCTCTCATCTTATCCAAGTTCATTTTCAGGCATTAAAGGTTAGTATTGCTTTTAAATTTATTTACATTTCTAATATATTATCTTCTATGTCTATCTTACATTCAATTTTTATCATTTTATTAAAAATTCAAGTTGTCATTATAGTCTATTTATAGTTTAACACTTTTACATAGAATCAACATCGATTCATCTGAATCGACATCGATCCTGTAGAATCAATGTCGATCCTCTAGAATCATCGTTGATCCCTGTCAAACTATAAAAATACCCTTTAAATAGTCTATTTTACATCTTCAGCATCTATTAAAAATGTATGTTATTTTCTAAATATCTTCTTAATATGTTGATATCTATTAATGAAACTTAACAAAAGTATTTATACATCTTGTCCTTGAATAATCTATTTATCTTATCTCTTAATCATAGGTAGTCTATATTTATCTAATCTCTATTAAGTTGTATGTTGGTGTTGTTTATATCTTCATCTATTATCTTGTATGTTTTATCTATTATCTTGAATAATCCATAATCATTTAACTTTATCAAATTATCTTTTTCATTATTTATATCTTGTAATCTATATCTTTGTAATTTCATGTTTATTTATAAACTTGAATGTTAAATAGTGGACTGACATCCATATAAAAAAGTGTGCCAGTTCTTGGGACTAGTTTGTAACCAAGCAACCCATTCATCTCTCTTTTAATCCCATTTTTTGTTTAAGTGTGATGTATTATAAGTCATTCCTCCCCATCCAAAGAGGAGTTCTCACAATCAAGTTTGATCAATGGTGCACAACCATCCATATCTCTAGGTAATCTTAAAAACCTTGCTTATACTTTGTTTTTGGTAGTTAATTAAATCACATTGGAAAAGCATAAAAAATAATCAAACAGAGAATACCATGAATTAATCAATTATTTTAATTTTAAATTTAAAATAAAGTATAATGAAATCCTACTTAGTCATAGACATTATGAATTAATGGTTTTAGATATATATTTGCATGTTTTGGATCCATTAACAACCTCTTTTTTGAGATTTTTTATAGCAAATAATTTGATCTTAACTTGTACAGAAGTTGTTCAGGGGAATGATAAATTTTCATAAAGAGACCAAAAATAAAAATAGTTCACTTTTAAAAGCATTGTATCAAATAATTTAATAAATCAAAAAGTTTAAGATCCTATCACTCATGTTGCATGAGCTTTTCAATATGATCAAGTTGATCATGAAGTGGCTACTTTATGCATTATGGTGTGATTGAAGAAGAATATAATTCAAACAATAATGCATAAATTCCTACACCAAATGATAATGGAGAAAAACTAATAGCTTATATAGGATTTACCCAATAATATTTTTTAGATGATAGTTTAGTGATACCTAATTTTGTCCATAATGATGTTTTAAATAATTTTGACTGTCAAAATGACCATTTTTTTATAGATTTGATTAGGAAAGCCAAGAAAGCTCATATCTAAAAGAACATCCTGAACAAATGCAAGAAGAGATAAAAATAAGAAGACCATTCAGTAGCTAATCTAAATTCCACATTGTTTTTATTAATTAATCCTATTTCCTCAAATATCACAATCATAGACCTTTAGGTGAAATAACCTTTTACTCTTGTATACCCAATTTTTGAGGTAAACGTTGTCTATACTAAATTCTATTCTAATTTTAGAATTAAAGGAGATCAATTTGATAGTGAATCAAGGCCTAGAAGGAATCCAAAAGTATCTTTATCAAAGTTATATATGTCTAGTAAGAAACAGAGCAATGCCCAACCTTCCCCTGCATGCAATCTTATAAAACAAATAATTAATTAATAAATAATATGCATCAAAAGTGTTAATTATGTGATTACACTTACATTATACCAAAAATATTGATGGTAAAGTAAATAAATAATTTTCACGCACTTTTACTCTTTTGAAATATGAAAAACTAATTTATTATGTAATTAAGTTATAACTAATACTTTAATCATTATTTTAAAATATTAAATTATTTTATATGATTACTTAGTTTCCACTTTAAAATTAAAACAAAAAATTATGAATTCTAAATATTAAGTGTTTTCCTTATAAATATTATCATTTTTATAACCAAATACCTCATTTAATTTTTCTAAAAAAGAACCCAATTTTTCCAAAAGAGGTACCCTCTATGCAAATTGAAATACTTTTGTTTACAAATTGTAAAGCAAATTAATCACGGTTTTTAAAATTCATTTCAATTTAAACTCATAATGACCCTTCTAAAATTTGATTTAAACTAAATTTTGACCCCTTTATATTTTGACCTTTATAATCAATTTAATATTTTCTAATTTTTAAGTTCACCTTAATCACAATATTTTTCATTTGTTTGTATTTTAATATCATGGTCCCTTTATTCATCTAGCTTAAGTCCATAAGCACTTTTGCATCTATGCCTAAAGCTTAAATAGTCATCAACCCTTAAGTCTAAGGTTCACAGTCAAGTATTTAATGGCCCCTTTCATATATAAAATGGTAACCCATTTTTGAAATACTGTGTGGACCTGACCATTAAATTAAATTAAATCAAATCATTAAAAAGCATCGGTCCATAGCCTCACTAAATTTTGTGATTCCATTTTGAGACCCCGTGATCCATGACTTATAGAATTATTCCATCACCATTTCATCCCATGAAACATATAGGCCCATGATCATGCCAGGGTCTCTGTAAACCTTGCATTAATTTTGATGTTTGTCACTGCCCATCACTACCTATTATCAGTTTACAAAAAAAATTATATGAAGCAATAGCAATAGGTCATATGTCATCTTGAAAGTTGATAAAGATTATAGCAAAGGATATTTAGTGATTATCAGTTGAGTTTTATAAATACGATACGATTTCAAGAGAATTTTAGTCCCTGATCTTTTAATATCACATGTATGACCAGGGCTAATTCACACAAAAACATTGATGTTGATATCTTGATCCTAAACGACCTTTTAATCCATAGTAATCCCCATCCATCTGGGCAAATATTCATAGTCTTGAAGGGATTATCATTTTCATAGTAACCTAATTAAATGTGTTAATTGCCACCATTGTAAATGTGAGTTTGTTTCATTTGGCAGGATAAATTAATGACATTATATGTTACTTGTGGTGATTTAATCTTAGATTTTATTTATATGTAACAAGTTTATTTAGGTAGACAAATAATCCTCTATATAAGTCTATAATAAGGATTTTTTATGAAAACACAAAGAAATATTGGAAAATAATAGAACTATAAGATAATAATCAGTTTAAGAAATCAGTAAAGATGTTTTGTGAGCTTTTGAATGTTCAATTTTTTTTAGAATTTTCCCTTTTCTAAATTATATTAATGTAATTTAATTTATTTTTTCAAATGATGTATATTTAAATATATTTAATTATAAATGAGTTGATTAAAATGTATTGTGTTAGTTGATTAATTTTGTAGATTAACTATGATCATTTAATTTTGATGGATGGATGTGCATATGCTATTTTATGCAATATTTAATTTTATAAAATTTAAGTCGCCTAAATTCATTCATATAATATACTTAATGGTTCTTTCACCATATTTATTTAAATTTGAGTTAGCCAACTAGATTAAACAAATATTAGTTATTTTGGGCAATAGATTTTAGATTATGGTTACTTCATTAAAAAGTAGTGAAACTGAGATATGAAATTATTAATTTTTGTCATACCCTTCTCTTATTTTTATATTTTTTAATTATATAATATTTATTTTACCATGACATCATTGTAAATATTCATATTTTAATTAGTTGTAAGTGTTGGTGTACATAATTGTTAATTAATTACATGGATCAATTTTAGAGAGGTGAGAGGCCACATTGCAATACCAAATTATTCCACTAAGATCCATTAGAGAACCATAAAATATAACTCATGCCCTGGATCATATTTGGTGATCCTAAAATAAGAGGGTGAATACCCCAACTTATATGCATAAAACACATCAACAATATTATGTCATTTATACTTATAAATAATAGAAATCATATTACCTAATAATGATAGAATCCATATACTCTTTCTTTTGAATAATAATAATAATAATAATAATAATAATAATAATAATAATAATAATAATAATAATAATAATAATAATAATAATAATAATAATAATAATAATAATAATAACAACAACAACAACAACCACCATTATGTTTTATATATAAAGATTATTAGATTTATTTTGTTGACCATGTATTTACACATGCACAATATACACAAGACTATATATTCATTTTTATATTTTAAAATATAAACACATATATAAAAATAATTATTTAATTATATGATATCCTACAAACTCATTAGTTTGAATAACCTATTTATATTTCCTAATGTACTAATATTGTTATAAGTTTTATATATGGTAGCTAAACAAAATATTTTATAGAATTTATGTATTAATATTATTATATTTTTTAAATAAATTATACATAATATTTTATAGTATTTATTATCCTAAATTTGATATTAAATTATTTATAATATTTTTTTTTTAAATAATTAATATTATCTTGTTTAATTGGTCTTGAAAATTAAAATTGTCCCATTCATATTTTGAATTTCATTGGGAAAGATATCAAAAAATTCAAAATTAGAATAAGAATCTAATACTTTATTTTAAGAGGGATAAACTAAAAGCATTTTTTAATCTTAAGACTGATGTGTGAGAACTTGATGCCATCCACTCATTTTTTGAATAACTTTAAATAAAAAATAGATACTAATGATTTTGTTTGAATATGATATTTTAAAATTATAAAGCAGAGTAGGAAATTGATGCATTTAAAAGAATGGATCTTTTAAAAATTTAAAATCACACAAATTTTGGGGAATGTATACTTAAGATAATTATATGGGTAGATTTTTATTTTTATTTTGAAATAATCTTACCTAAATGAGAATATGGGATAATATAAATATTATTAGGAATAACATATTAGGGTTTCATTGATTGTTTTAGTATGTAATAAAAATTTTAATTTTAATAGAGCCAAAGATATCTAAGTTTACAATAATTTTTTTTTTCAAATTCAAATATCAATAAGATGGATTATTTATCAAATAAACTATAATTTAAAATAAAATTATAAGACAAACAAAGAAAGTTTTTTTTTAATTAAATTCCTCTCTACCCTATAAAAATTATATTGATTAAATCTTATGTATCTTTACAACATTTATAATATTTATCTAATATATTTAATGATTGTGTAATCCCTCCTTTCCTAATACTTAAATCCTCATTTACTAGTTCTTGCACCCCCTCAAGTGCCATTTTCTTCCCTCATTAACTTCTTATTTCCACCACATTTCCTTCATTATTACACAAGTCCACTTATTTATTTATGTATTTATAAATTATATTGGTACTTTCTTCCCTTATTAAATAGAACTTTCAACTATCTATGCTTCTTTATTACCTAAATATGCTTTCTTATGTATTGCACAAATACTCTCTTTGTTTAATTTTATTTTTATATTGTGCATGTACTTCTCTCTACTTTTTTTTCTCTTTATTTCATTTCATACTTCTCTCTATTTATTTATTTATAGTGGTACTTTCTATTTTTAGTTTGTATCTTTACCTCATACTTTAATTTTACATTATGCTTATTTATTTTATTTTATTTTATTTTTTATGTTTTTTGTTAATTAGTTTCAAAATATTAGATCTGATATTATCCATTTAAGTGCTACATTTCATTAAAATATGTTTTTAAGTTCCATGTTTCATTAAAAAACACATATCAAATAATATAAATAAAAATAAAAACCCAAATATGTATTAAAATCAAATCAATCATAAAATACAAAGGAAGCCTTAAGATGTATTATCTATATTTATTAATGGAAGATTTATCACCATCTTATCATCCCGTGTCATGGTATGACATGGCCTCCCCCTCCTCAGCTCGATTCCCCTCATTGCTTAATTATTTCCTCCTTCACTTGGGTATTCATTCCCCTTGGTGTTCACATCATGATTACCTTCTTAATTGTGCATTTATTTATACTAATCCCCCTTTTGTTTAAGTGTTGTATGCAGATCCCTTTCACCATATTTCACTTTTTATTCTCTACATGTGTGGTTAAGTTTTTTGCCCTTGCTATCTTTGTTCCTATGGATTCTCTTGATGATTCCCAGGGGACTGAGAAAGGTAACGAATTTGCCTTCAAACATGACTCCTACGAGGGGCACAAAAGCAAATCAAGAATAGGGAGGGTTGAGCCCAAGGCCTACACAGAATTTAGGAATAACAATCCTTTGGTTTAGAACATCCTTGATAATGGAGGACTTACTTAGTTCATGTTGAATATTACGAGGAATTATCCAACCTTGTCTAAGAATTTTTTTGTAACCTACAAAGATAGACTAGTTTTCATGAGAGGTATGAGAATGGAGGTCTTTGAGGATTTCATCACCAAATCTATGGGAATTATCATCCATAACCTAAAATACTATAAAATAAGCATATGAAGGATGAATGGGTCTCAAAATTATTCAATTATTCTGAGAAAGTGAAAGAGGTCACAAAATTTTTTAGATGAACTAATATTCTGAGAGCTTGGCTTGAAGTTTGTAAGTAGGTAATGTTGTATCTCACCTTGGAATCCAAATTTAACTTGGTTCGGTCACACCATTTCGTGTTGCTTAATAAATTTAAGGATGTTTATAAAACCATTCTCCCCTTATTCTTACTACACTCCCTTGAGGACTCTATTATGACTTTTCAGTGCAATAATAAGGTTTTTATTACTCACCAAGATTTTATCCTTTTCCTCTTTAAAAATGCCTCTATGGATAAAAGTAAGGTGATTATCTTACCCCAAGATCTATCTCAGTTTCAAAAAATTCTAAGAAATAACCTAAAGTTTAAATTTTGATTGTTGAGGCTTAGATGACAACTAAAGCTAAAGTTATCAAGCTAAGAAAGAGGTTGATTTTGGATCATATGGATTCAAAGGAGCTGGTGGAAGAGGATAATAGGACCCAAGTGTTGGATTAATCTTTGGTGTAACATTTTACCCTAGCTTTGGAAGCCTTAGAGGCCCCTAATCAAGAAACTATAGATGTGGTCGTGACTAGTTCACCAAGAGAGAGGTTACACTCCCTTGAAATTGGTCTCAAGAACAAGGCACTTGAGCTTATGGAAAAGAGAAAATAAATCAAGGAAATTTGGTGGGCTCTATTCCCTAGAGATGGATTGATGGCCAAGTAGGGCCATAATTATGTCATTGGTATTCCTTGTATCAAATCATTGGAAGACCCAGGGGACCTCCAAAAATTGGGCTTTGTTGGGTAATGTTCAAGAGCAATCAGTTCTTCTCACCTAACCCATAAGAGTGCCCCCTCCATTTCTAGCAATGAAGGACTCAAACTTATGGGAAAATAAGGTCTTGGCACTAAGACCCAAGGGAAGTTAGGGAAGATCCCCCTCTAGGGTATTAAGTGTCCCCTACTGGTTCTTAATGTTTTGGATGTTTCCTTTTTCTTTGTTTATTGTTTCTCTTTCTTTCTCATTTTTAGATGGGTCTTTTTTTGGTTGGGTGTGTTGTGCCCCTATTACTTTTGCTATCAAAACCTTATGGAGAACCAGGCCTCTTGTTGTGCCTTGGACTAAATTTCACACTAGCTCAAGGTGGGTTTACTATAATCTGAACATTATAATTATTCTACAATTGAATATTATAAAATTATGTTTATTAAGTATATTGATTTAAAAAATTATTAAATAGAGTTACTAAAATTTTATTTTTATTTGCATTTAACATAAAATTTCATCCTGTAGTGGAAGCGAAGGAAAAAATTTTAAAAACCTATAAATAAATACATTCCAAAGAGACAATAAATTGTATTTATGCTTTGGTAAATATATTTTCTTATATTTTCCATCCACTAACTTATTTCCTTCAATGAAAATTTTCATCCACATAAATATATCAAAATAAACATGTTGATAACAAACTGGCCACTAGCTTTCAACAAATTGATGTTTTTAATTTAAATTTACAACACAAAATTATATCCAATTGTGGTCATATAAAATCCAAACCCAATGTGAAATTTACATCCATATGTGGATAATGAAATATGTTTGGGCTAATATTTTCATCCATGCACTAATTTGAAAATAATCATATGAAGAGTTTAGTTACCCAAAACTCTTAACAAATTGAAAGAATAAACATTTCATCACAATTATTTCGTAATTTAATTATTAAAACAATAAATTCAAAATAAATGAATAACTTTTTTAGTTAATATTTTGAATATTGATTTTTTTTTATTGGGGGAAAAAGTGCACCAATAAATTGTAATATGGGTCAAGATTATATATATATATATATATATATATATATATATATATATATTCAATGAAATTTAAATAAATAATTAATAAAAAAAACATGTAACATATTTGAATAATATAAAAAATATAATTTATGAATTATATTACTGATAAAATATATAATAATTATTAATTTTATATAAAATTTATATAAATTAATTAATATCTTCTAAATACTTAATAACAAAAATTTATTTACATATTAGCATTGCGATAACTTTTTTTTTGGGTTAGAAATGATGACCTCTTTCATATAGAATTTGCTACGAGTTTTATTTTTTATATATTTAGTTTGGATAAAGGTAATGTTTTTTTTTTTTTTTTTTCCATTTGATTGTGACTACTTCTCATATACAAATAATGTTGAGAATGTAGAGGTTGTTATAATACCAATAATGTTTTGGCATCCATTGTTTTAGGTTTCATATATATTTGTTATTGCATAGTTAGGGCCACTGTATAGTTATACTTGAACTTTGTTTTTACATATTTATGTTATGATAATATTGTGATTTAGTAATCTACGTGGATTTTAATTAAACAATGTTGGAAATTTATTTGCTGCTAGTTATCAATGATGTCTTTGTATTGAGGATAAAAATTACATTTAAAGATAGATATGTAAATACCATTTATAGGAATCTAAAGTTTGATATATTTAAAATAAGATTATATAGTACATATTATAGTAACTTGTAAAATATAAGTTGGGATGTAATGTTGGGAGCTTAAAGATTATTAAGTTTTAAAAATATGTAAATAATATGACGATCACCTTGTTCATAAATACAATTTTGTTACATATTAATGTTGTAATAAAATTGTTGTGCTAATAACGATTTCCTATTTTCTTGAGTTTTTTACATTGTTAGTTACATATTAATGTTGTAATAAAATTGTTGTGCTAATAACGATCGCCTTGTTCATAAATACTTTTTCATAAATTTTATTTTTTATATATTTAATTTTAATTTAGATATTTCATGATTTTGTAATGAATTTTATTGGCACTAATTCTCATATCCAAATATTGTTTAGAATCTAATGGGCACTTAGTTACTAACAGTGTTTTAGCACAATAATTTTTAATAATTAAATTACCAATAATGCTTTACCTAATAATGTAGTTATTAAGTTAAAATAATCATGCCATTTATCCTATAAATTAATAAATTCTAAAATATATATTTTATATTGTATCATGATTATTTATTTATATATAAAATTAAAGGTTGATAATATGAAGATTAATTTTAGAAAAACATTACACATACATATAAATATATGTAAAGAACACTATTGGACACCTAACAACTACTAAAAATGTGTATTATTATTATTGTCATTGTAATTTTTTTTTCTTATAGTTTATGAATGTATGAAACTATTTTATATACATTTATGAATGTATGAAATTATTCTAAATATGGTAATGAATGTATAAAATAATTTCATAGATTTTATAAATGTATTTAATCATTCTAAATACATTTATCAATGGGTGAAAATAATAGGGCACAAATTAAATGGTAATAGTGAAAATGCATGTGTATTGGGAATTTAGAGACTATTGCATTCAAATTAATATTCTTTAGACATTTTTTTTTGGATTTTAGCATTATATTATATCTAAGATTCCATATGTAAATATAAGCATTGATAAGTAAATATTATATATTATGAGTAACAATATTTTGGTAGACTTTCTATGTTTATAAAGCCCATTGTTTTGGGTTGCAAACATATATGTTATTGAATAATTAGTATCAATAAATTTATAATTATTAGTATAGATATTATTGCTTCACACATTAAATACTAATGTAATGATTTATTATTATTACACTTACAAATATTTAGGACAAATAGTAGCATCGATGCTATGATCTTGTTCCAACGTAAGTGTTTAGTGCTCCAAAGTCATCTATTTTGTAAATAAAACATATCCTAATGGTTGGCATAAGTGACTTAATATGAGTTATTATTCTAAAGGGATTGATATAAATACAAGATCAATCCTCACTCATTCTTCACCTAGAAACATGAGAATAATACAAAGTATTCTTACCAAAGAGCATTCAATTGAGTAAAGCTTCCCTATTTACACACTAGTAATAGATACAACACATCTACAAGTCTGAAGTACTAAAGGAGCATCCTAAGAGATTGATTTTTTAAGTTATAAGCTATGTAACTATTGTACTTTATTTTTTCATACTATATGATTCACACACAATCCAACACGTAGGTAAAAACTACATGAGTATAAGGCTCTCTTCTAAAGTATTGAATATTTAGGTAGCACCCTTTGATAACAAGGTCTATGGGGTCAGCTTGACACTATGTGACCACTAACCCATTTTTCCCCAAGGTCACTATGGAGTTAGAGAACTAGGGCTTTTTCATTTCACAAGATCAAAAGTCCTTGACCTAGATTTGAATGCACCAAAGCGAAGGTGAAGCAAAACCCAAAAGCATCCATGTAGTTGCATTCTTTTCTAGTATGTATTCCATAGATGACACTTGCATCGAATCTAGACAATAGTATTGATGTAATCATCCCAAGTCAATAATATTGTCTAGAGTGCTATAAGTGTTATATCAAGAATTTGACGACTGTTCCAAAACCTCCTTCTAGCATGCTTTCTGCCTGATCTAGATCTAGAACTACATTATCATCAAAACAAGCTAAGTATATTTATTATTTGTCATTTTCATATCTAGTATAGTTATACTTTCCATATTTAGATTATATTAGCATAATAAATTTAGTGTGTACTTATACTTGAGTTTAGTATCTAATTGTCCTGTTATAAATATGATTATCACCCTTGTGCCATTTAATTTATATACACCCCTTTAATCAAAATCTAGGGTTAATGATAAGCTCACCTTAGATCAACATTTTAGGGTTAAATATTTGGTGAACCCTATTTTTGAATATCAAACCCTTGGATTAATTAAGGTTTTCTTATTTTTCCTTGATTATTATACTTTATTGCAAATTTTAAATTTTTCATTTGTGAAGCAATGGAAAATATTAGTGAAAAAACCTTATTCCAAATGAAAGATAAATAAGCATTGATTATTCATCTCAATAATAACAAGGATTTAATGGATGCATTTTGTATGTTATAAGAAATGAAATAAGTAAACAAGATAAAACTAAATTTGCCTCACCTAATTATGGGGAATATTTAGAAGGTACTCTAACTAAGCCCACACCCATCAATCCACCTACATCTATTGGGGGTATGGGTTATATGTTTAAACCTTTGTTCCCTGAAACTACTAGTTATTTCAACACAAATATCAGTTTATATGCCTATTACTACTCAAAACATGTTTTCATCCCCTTTGGTGACTACTTAAATTGCTAATCTAAATCCCACTTGGCTTATATTTCAATCACTCCTTTAAGTTATAAATACCTTGGAGGACAAGGTTATAAACATTGAAAAAAATGCTTTAAAATCCCCTCATGCTATAGGTTCACAAGATGTATTGCATAACCCCCTTGAATTTGATATCTCTTTACAACTTTTGCCAAAATAATTTGTTACACCTAATTTCACATTTTATGATGGCAAAGGTGATCTTGAAAAACATCTTCAAACCTTTTATGTGGCATACCTTGAATATGCCTCCAATGATAAATTTTTGACCAAATTATTTCTAAGAGGCCTCAAGGACTATGCTTTGAGGTGGTTATATGATTTATCTCTATTATCTATAAAATCATTCGAACCTCTTCCAAATTATTTTTAGTACATTTTTCATTAATATTTCCAAAAAAAAATTATATGCTAAAATTACAAAAATCAAACAAGGAACCAATGAATCTATTGTTTCCAAAATCAGATTAGCCAATTTTTGGGAACAACCCCCTACGAAACTTGTCCGTTTCATCTTCTATGTCTCTAAGTTTGTTTTTGAGACGAGTTTTGAATTCATTCTCATCTTGGCCTAGGAACGCGAGAGTGGTTACGATCTCGTTGCGACCAAGGAACCCCTCCCCCAGACTACCTCTTCCAGAGTTGGTCTTTTCTTCCATTTCGTGCACGGGTGGCAAATTTTGCTGCTAGTGCATTTTGACCTTTGTAAAAGCAAGGGCATCAATTTTTGCCGCCCCTGCATTTTTCTTGCAAGGGCGGAAAATTTTGCCACCCCTGCATCTTGACCTGCAAGGGCGGCAAATTTTGCCGCCCCTACGTTCAAACTCACCAAAACATGCAAGGGCGACAAAATTTGCCTCCCAAGCATGCCTCAGTTTCTATGCACGACATTTATTACCGCACGCGGCGGGTTGTTGGGGTTGTTTTTCACCCCATATAAATCGATTTGAACCTCATTTATTCTCATTGCTTCCTCCTCTCCTCCTGCCCTTCACGTCTGGATGATCTAGAAAATGACTTGAAGTGCGACTTGGCAGATTTGACCTTGTGGCATGCATGGATTTTCAGGTAGGTCTTGTTTTTAGTTTTTATCATCTTTTCTTCTTCTATCTTAGCATTTTTTTTCTTCTTCTTTTTGTTTTATTTTGAGTTTTTGTTATTTTCTTCTTGAGTCCCTTCCCCCCCGGTCAACCTTCCATGCCTACCTACCTGTAGGGACAACTTAAAACACCATCCCTCTCCTTTACTCATGGGTTTCCTCTCAATGCCATCTTGGGCAGCAAATTTTGCCACCTGTGCCTCGGCCCCCAAGCCTTTTTAGCTACAAGGGCGGTGAATTTCACTGCCCAAGCAATCCTTGTGCGCAGGGGCGGAAAAAATTGTCACCCTCACGTCCCCCACCATGCAGTCCTTTCCTGTAGGGGTGGCGAATTTCACCACCCCTACCTCTTTCTCATCTAGCCTGCACGAGCGGTGAAATTCACCGCCTATGCAGGCTGAACATGCATGGGTGGTGAATTTTGCTGCCCTTTCATCTTTTTTACTCCAACCTATAGGGGCGGCAAATTTTTCCACCTGTGCATCCCTCCTCCAGATTTTCCTAACTCTGGAGGATTTTTTGTGTTGTTTTTTCTTTCCCTTTCTTCCTCATTTTTTGGTCCTTTTTCCAACTCAGCCTTTTTAAGTGACCTCCGTTGACCATGATCACTTAAATTGCATTTTCCCCATTCATCCACTTTCCTCTAATCTCGTAATCATGTCTACAGTACCTTCAAATAACTCTTGCTCATCGACACCTGTCTGACCAAAACCAGTTCCCATGTCTGAAGCGTCTCTGAAAAAGGTGAAGACCATGAAATACAAATATCAGGGCGTCTTCCCACTCACGTCAATCTCCTCAAATGTCGATGACATCTGGGACACTAAAATTGGCCACGTGGACATGGCCAAATTCATAGCTCGAACAAAGGCGACGATCCCAAGCACCAAGATAAAGAGGATCGTCGAGAGTAACATCCACCTGGTGGCCACTTTTTTGGTGGCAGCACATCATACAAAGTTCATTCTCCAATGTGCTCGCTTCTACAATAAAGATACCAAGTTGGTCTCAGATGCCAGCAATAATGTGGTGATCCGGCTAGATCCCAAATTCATCGATAAAGTTTTCATGTGCCCTTCAACCACCGAAGTAACCAAGATTGACTTCGTGAATGCCCAGAAGGTATACGACAAAGACCCTGAGAGGGTAAAGAAAGTAATGAACTACAGATGGTTGAAGACCCCCAGGACCAACTTATCAAGATGGCCACGGAACTTTTCGAGGAGTGACTTCATTGAGGAGGTTGGTGACTTGATCACCCTTCTCAGTAGGGTACGAGGCATCCCGTCTTCTTCACTATTCCATGAATGGATGTACCCATTCATTAAAATCATCCTTCAAGGCAAACAAGTCATCTTTTAGGGAGAGCAGATCAGCAATGCCCTCCATGAGCAGCTAACCAAGGTATAGACTTCTTACAAGTTTTATATGACTTCGTACCTTATGTACATAGCTACCGCAATGCAAACTTTTTTGGGCTTAACCAAATAGGGGGATAGAAAGACGACCCCAGTGTACTCATATTACCCCCAGCTGACTCTGCAAGGATCGACCTGCCATTTCAAAAGGATAAATGATGCCTTCTTCGCCATATTTATATGTCTCTTCGACCCTCAGCTTGAGCAGAAGAGAGTATCAGACGAGGCTTGGATAGTGGTCAATGATTATGGCTGCATGTTCCTTCAATTTCCCACCTTCTACTATCTTCAGGTTGGCTTTTTCCAAGGCTACCCCTATATGCTCCCCAGGTCCCCTTCAGATAAGTTGGTACTAATGGAACTTTGTCGACAACTGATTGTCATGCATGTCAGACAAATGGAGTTGAAGAAACTAGGCTTCAGGTTTCCAATCAAAATTGGAAGGTATTTCATTGCAATAGCAGCCAAAGCCAAAGTCATGGAAATAGAAATCCAGATGGTCACTCTAAAACCATTCAAGAAGAGAGAAAAATTTGACTATAGGGGAGTCAAGGACAAAATCAGAAGGAAAACCCAGTTCCATGAGCCCATGATTTAAGATATCTGGATCGACCTGAGGACGGCCAAAGAAATTAGAAAAATGGACTTTTACAGGCTGACCCTAGAGTAGATCAAATATCTGGGGCTTGCAGAGATCCCCTCTAGTCTGATCAATGATAGAAATATTATCAATAACAGATACCTGGATAAAAAGGTTGTTGGTTCCCCTCTTCCTCCAACTCAGTGGTCTCAAAAAGAGCTGACTTCTCTGAGAAAAAGATTCAAACCAATATTGGTTAACACTAATGATTGGTTAGCAGCCAAAGGGATCATCCTGAAAGAATTCATCACAGAATCCGAGGCTGAGTACCAAGCAGAGATGAAGAAGAAGGTAGAGAACATAACCAAAAACAAAGGTGATGTACCTTCCCCTTCTAAGCCTCACAAGCTTAGAATCATCTTTGTGTCTAAGAAACCAAAGACTACTAAAGAACCTAAAATGACAGCTAAAGGAACTGAGGAACAGAGCCCTCAGACACAGGCAGCCCAACCAATGGAGACAGACGATCAACCATCAGGGCAACCAAGCACTAGACCTCCACTCTCATAAGAAGAAGCACAGTTGCTCAAGAGCATCTCTTCTTCTCCCCCTCAGTCTCTTATGGTACCCTCTTCTCCTATCTCTCTGATTAGTGTTCCCTCTTCTAGAGCTGCTTCTCCTTCTAGGGTCATATTTGGCGATCCTTAGGGTACTTCTGGAGGTTCTCCTTGCTCTTCTGGGTCCATTCCAAGTTTATCATCTCCTTCTTTCAACTTGGCAGAAAGCCCTACACAAGAGCTAGAATCAGTAGTTGGTACAGTTTCACCAGTTACTCCAACTACGACCATTATCACTACTAGTAGTGTAGAAGCTGCCGTAGTAACACCAGCTGAGGGAACCATTACCACAGTAGATACTTCTCTCCCACCTTGGATGACAGCTTTCACCCCCAAAAGAAAGAAGTTGGCCATCTCTCCAAATGACTTCGACTTTAGCAAAATAGTGCTGGTGAAAGCTAAAGCTCCTAAGAGGCCAAGGATCCTCTCGAAATTGGTCGACGAAAAAGGGCAAAAAATTTTGGAAATTGCCAAGCCTCCACAGAACGCAACCCTTGAGGGTTTCAAAATGAGAATCTATTCCATCTCTCATGTTGAACTTGGAAAAGTTACTCACGAAGGTGTGAAAAGTGACCTTCAGTCTACTATGGACATCATGGTCCAGAAATTCAACCGAGAGAAGGAGATGAAAGATTATTACAAGGCCAAGACAGAGCAGCTAATGGCAGTAATAAGAAGGTTCACTCTTCCCCCTGAAGCGGCAACTCTAGAGGCCTTCTCCGTAGATGACCCAGTCATTCAAAAAGCAGAGAAGACTTACTTAAAGGGAAAAGTCCTGGAGGATTATATTGAAAGAATGCATACTCAGGGAGTTTCTTTGCTATTAGAGGTTGCAGAAAGGATGGGTAAGATGAGGAAGGTAAGAGCAGAGTTAGATGACTTTGTCTCTCTTATCTCTCAGGAGATTGATAGTTCAGAAAAGGACCTTAGAAAATGGAAGGAGATGAAGGATCTAAAGAAAAGCACCTTGATATCTATCGGTGTCATCTCCAGCAAGGACTCTTATGTTGAGATCAAGGAGTCATTGATTTTTAGGATCCAAGTACTCAAAGATTTAATTGATGATCTCAAAGCTTTCAAGGAGGCTAGTGAGAAGAGTGACCTAAGCCTGCTAAATAAACTAGAAGATCTGCCTTGTGACCTAACCTCTAAGGACAATCAGTTCCTCCCGGTGGAAGAAATGATTTAGAATTTCAAAGAGATGATTCAGAGATATTTTGAAGAAAAATCCTTCTCAATGTCTTCTGTGGACAATATTCTAGATGCTCAGTTAACTTTGGAAAATCTAAAATCCAAGTTAATTGGTCATGCTAAGGCCATCACAACATTGAAAGATGCATTAATCAGAGCCAGAATTGTCTCCAAGAACATGGTTGTGCCAGACAGGGTAGAAATTCAGGCATCCATCACTATGTACGATGTCCATATGAAGAAATCTAGCAGCAAGAACTAAATTTTTTCCCTTCTTTCTTCTTCTTTCCTTATGCACTTTTGTTTTGTGAAAAGTGAATGCAATTTTGTAAGATGTAATTACATGTAAATATTTTGGAAAAATATCTCAAAGTCAAAGATGAGTCATCTTTGACTGAGATATTTTTGTATTTTATTATTTTCTAGTTTTTGAGGATTTTCTCCCTATATATAGTGGAGACCTTATTTGTAAATGACCTTGGAAAAATTGAGAGC
>JARHVA010008947.1:197500-305000 GCA_037957365.1 Torreya grandis | reverse complement strand
CCTTTGTCATTGATGACAACCACCCTCAAAAACTTTTCTCAATAGACTATTTCATCTTCATTCTAAACTTTCTCCTCATTTGACATAAATGAGAAAGAGATGCCTAAAAATTCTTGGATCACACCTCTTAAAAGCAAAACACTCAACACATAAAATTATGTGTTTATGAAGCAACATACAAACATGTTCCCCCTATATCCATGCATACCTTCTCAGCACTACTCACCTAATCTTGGAGATAATGAACCTCCTGATTATCTCCCCCTAAGCACTTGATTTCCTTAATGACTACTAGGGGCAAGAACTACACCCAATTCTTGTCTTAGATGTCCAAATGTTGCCTTTGGAAGTGGCTTGGTCAAAATGTTTGTAATTTGATCTTTTGTAGAAACATATTCAAGTTCAACATTTTGTTCAATTACCTACTCTCTTAGGAAATGATATTTTATGGTAATGTGTTTATTCCTTGAGTGCATGATAGGATTCTTTAAGATTCTTATGGAACTTGTATTGTCATAATAGATATTTCTATGACTATCATACTCAATTTTGTAGTCCTTTAAGGTCTAACTTATCCATCAGACTTGATTACAACATGAAGCTATTGTGATGTACTCAGCCTCACAAATAGATAATGCCAGTGATGGTTGTTTCTTACTTATCCATGATACAAGGAATTCTCTTAAGTATAAATCTCCTCCACTAGTGCTCTTCCTATCATCTAGACTCCCTATCCAGTCTGCATCTATATAGGTTATCAAGTTCAACTCCTTACTCCTTAGATCCACAACCAAAAGTCAATGGTTCCCTTCAGACACCTAAGTATCCTTTTGACTGCTTGTAAATGATTTTCCTTTGGGTCTACTATAAATCTTCCCACAAGGCCTACTGATTTCATGATGTTAGGTCTATAGGTAGTGGTGTCTAGAAAACTTTCAATCATTGACCTATATGAAGTTTAGTTGACCTTAGAGACCCATCCTCTTTGCCTAACTTACATTCTATGATAATAGGTGTGCTAACTGCCTTGCAATATTCCATCTCAAATTTATTCAACATCTCTCTTATGTACTTAGTTTATGAAACTAATATAACTTTTTTTTATTGAATGATTTTTATCCCAAAAAAGAATGATAATTCTCCCAGCAAGGACATCTCAAACTCCTTCATCACATCTAGAAATTCCTTAGTCATATTCTCACTATTTCCACCAAATATGATGTCATCCACATAGACAATTGGTATCAATTGATGGTAATTTTCTATCTTTATGTATATATTACTATCTATAAGTCTACTTTTGAATCCTTGGTCCAATAGATACTTGGCTAATCGGGAATACCAAGCTCTAAGAGCTTGATTTAGACCATAAAGAGTTTTTTTTAATCTAAAAACATGGTCCTTATGACCTAATAATGAGAGACCCTTAGGTTTCTCTATGTACATCTCCTCTTCCAAATTCCTATTTAGAAAAATAGATTTGGCATCCATCTGATACACCTTTAATCCTTTGAATCTTGCATATGCTAGAAGTAATTTGATAAACTCTAATATTATTACTAGAGCAAAAGTCTCCTCAAAATCTACCTCTTTAACTTATGCATACCCCTTACATACAAATCTAACCTTGTTCCTAGTGACTTCTCCATCTTCATTCAACTTGCTCCTAAACACCCATTTAGTACCAATGACATTCTTGTCTTTAGGTCTAGGAACTAGTTCCCAAGTCTCATTATTTTTTATTTGGTCTAACTCCTCATTCATATCACCTATCCAAAACATGTCTTTGCTTGCATCTATAAGGTTTTTAGGTTAAATATTAGACAATAGATCAACATTATCTTTATTTAGGTTACTTTTTAGCCTTCTCCTTGCTTGCATACCTACATCCTTGTTGCTAATGATCTATGATTCAAGATGGTCTCTCTAAATCTGTCTTGGAGGACCTTTTAAATCTTGTCTTTTATTAACTTCTTATTCTTCCTCATCTATCTCTATTATTTATTCTTCATTCTTTAAGTCCAAATTATATGATGTGTCATTTGACTGTGAGTGTGACTTCTTATAACTTGTCTCATCAATCTTCACATTGGTGCTTTATACTATCTTCTATAACCTCTTATTATAACATCTATAGGTTGAGTTCACTAATGAGTATCAAAATAATATACCTTCATCAGACCTAGAATTAAACTTACCTAAGTCTTCCTCATCTCTTTTCATGAAGCATTTACTTCCAAACACTCTAAAGTGTTCCACATTAGCAGGTTTACCTTTCCACAGTGCATAAGGATTTTTATTGCCATTAGTCTTTATCTATCCTCTATTAAAAATGTAGATTATAGTTCTCACTACCTCTCTCCAATATCCATCAGCTAACTTTGAATCATTTAGCATGGTTCTTGCCATCTCTTAAACTATCTTATTATTTCTTTCCACTACCCTATTCTGCTGAGGTGTCCTAGTTGTTGAGAATTATCTCCTTATCCCATGGACCTCACAGAAGTCATCAAACTCATTGGACCAAAACTATTCTCTTGTCATATCTTAAGCATTTGACCTTTCCATTCTTCTCATTCTCAACAAGAGCCTTGAATGACTTGAACTTATCAAGATTTTTTGACTTTTTTTTTAAGAATGCTACCCAAGTCATTCATATGTAATCATCTATGAGTAATATTAAGTAGCTATCACCTTGAATATTTTGGATTATTGTAGGCACACAGAGATCAGTGTGAATTAACTATGAAGGTATTTTACTGGAGTACTCCTTAAGCTTGAACCTTATTCTAGTCTGCTTACCATGTTGACATGCCTTGCAAAGTGTGTTTGTAGGTTTGGTGATTTTAGGCATGTTCTTCACAGACTTATTAGAGCTTATCTTGACTAGATTATCAAAGTTTAGGTGGCCTAACCTTTTATGTCATACCCAAATTTCATCCATCTTACTCATAAATCATCTCTCCTTATTTATCTCATTCAAGACATATAGATTGTTCTCATTCCTCTTAGAATTGGCAATTAGCCTTCCTAATTTAGATATCTTTATATCACACCCTATGTCATGGAAGATTAGTGTGTGTCTTTGGTTGCACATTTTACTTACACTAAGAAGGTTATGTTTCAAACCTTACATATATAATACATTATTTATCTTGGTTTTCCCATTATACAAACTCAAGATACCCTTTCCAACTATATTAATAGTTGTGTTATCTCCAAATCTCATTGATCCTACAACATTTTTCTTTAATGAGATGAACTTGCTCATGTCCCCTATCATGCGACTTGAAAAAACACTATCTATATACCATTTTATGCCTACATATTAGATTTGAAAGGTAGTCTAAGCTAGCATATATTATTCTCCTTTAGTCTTTAACTCCTCCTTCACCTTGTCCATAGGGTCTAACTTATTGATCCACTTCTCAATGGTATTATTGTATAACCTTTTGTCTTGACTGATCTTCCTCATATGCCTTATATTTCAATCCCTTGAAATATGACCTCTCTAATCATAATTATATCATAGAATTCTAATTCTACTATTGAAATAGACATTCACCCTATTCCTCCATTATGAATTGATTCTATCATGATGTCTACAATCCATAAATCTATGTCTATATTGATTGCATGAGAAATAGTAACCATTGAAATGATTCACATACCTTGTCTCTCTGATGTTGAATGATGTACCTTTACCTTTGTTGTCTCTGGAAGGAGTCATATTATTCTTGACTTGTTGATGACCAAGTTTAGTCTTAGATTTGAGAGTTTATGCATAAGTTTTTACTCTATCATTACAATCACTTATTGATAATCCATTATCCTTTGAGGTTTGATTTTCCTTGTTTTATTTTTTATCTTATTTGAATCCAAGACCTATCTTTTCATGTGGATACCTTTGAATATTCAAAATATCACCAAAGACTTTAATGCTCTTTTCAAATTTTGATGTGTCTTAAATTTTATTTTTACTTGATCCAATTCTACCTTCAATAACTCCATTTATATTCCAAACTTAATGAATTCTTCCTCCTTGGTTTTAAGACTTTTAGTAATAATCTCAATTTGAGTTTCTAACTAGTTGATGATCTCATCATGTTCATTGGTATTGTTACTTAGTCTCTCTTCAAATATATTGATTTGTTCCTCATAACTCTTAACCAATGATCTCAGCTTTTGATTCTTCCTTCTTTAAAACTTCAACTCCTTTATAGCACTCACCAATTCTGCCTCAAGGTTCACTTTAGCCTCCTATTCATTTGATTCTTCATCATCCATAAGACTTTTCCCTTTTGAAAAACCCTCATTATTTATTTATATATCCATGAATAAGGTTCATTACTATCATGGTCATTACAGTCATCATCAATATTAGATGTACTTGTCTCACTTACATCAGAGAAATTATTGTCTTCTTTGATGTATAAACTTCTCTTATTCTTGAATGACCCTTTCTTGCTTTCATACTTCTTGAAATGTTTTTTGTTCTTTTCAGGTTTATATAACTTATTGTCATCACCATGATGTTCATCATGCTCATTCTTATGTTTTTTAGGACATTTAGATGCAAAATGACCAATCTTGCCATAGTTAAAGCACTTGAATGGAAACTTGTCCTTATAATTACATGATCCTTTCCTTAATTTTCTAACAAATATGGCTTCTATCTTGTCATCATCAATGTCTGTATCAACTTCATCCTTGTCCTTTTTACTTTGAGACTTTTTCTCAATTTTGAATGCAGCTTCCTTCTTAGAAGGTGTTCCATCACTTATTCTCATTTCATAGGCAGTCAAGATGCCATGAAGCTCATCCATCTATAGTATGTTAATATCTTTGATCTCCTCCATAGTAGACACTTTTGAATCAAACTTGGATGTCAGAGATCTTAATAATTTTTGTACTACTATTAATTCTTCCAACTTCTCTTCTAGACCTCTAATGACATTTACCACTTCATCTACTCTTAACAGATAAGATGCAATGTTTTCATTCTCAAACTTTCAAACTACTTTCAATGAGTCTATAACTTTGCCAAGTTGAATTAGGTGTCTCCTTTATAGATGGTTTACAACTTTCCCCAAATCCATTTGGTTGTATCACAATACATGACTTTTATAAATTCTACCTCTAAAAGACCACACATAATGGCATTTATTTTCTTAGAGTTGTTCTCACTTGCCTGATGCATAATTAGTGGTGTAGAAGGTGGAGTGAATCCATCAAAAACATATTTCCATATGTCATAGCCCAAGGGTATTAGATAGGCCTTCATTCTGATGCTCAAAAATGCATAATTATTTTTACTAAAGAGAGTATATTTATTGGTTGAGAAACCTCCTTGTACTTGATGACTATACATGCTTATGCTTATAAGATCTCCTTCAAGCTATTAGGCCTACTTTAAAGGACTAGGATCTGATACCAATTATTTTAAGCACAATCACTAAGAGGGGAGGTGAATCAATGTTTTAAAAACTTTCATTCAATTATGCTCAATCAATCATGAACTATAAAACCAACACAGTGATCTAACAAAACATAAAGTATCATTTAGATGAGCATGAGACAAGATAACACACATATGAGTGGGAAAAACTCAAGGGGAATAAAACCCATTTTGATATATAAAAATGGAATAAATTTAGATAAATAACAGACCACATTCTATATAGCACCAAATCAACTTGGGGAACCAACCCCAATGAAGTCAAACACCTACTTGACTAGGCTTTAGCAAGCACGTATTTGTAAGGAAGTACCAACTCCCTCAGTGACTTAGCACCAAATTAAACACCCTATATTTTTTTATCACCATAACTCTGATCTTATATTGTGGTCTCATTTCAATACCTCCTTCTACTCAACCATACAAGATTTTATTTACTTTTTTAAATAGGCCTAAACTGCCTTGTGTGTGTGTGTGTATCACATGGTCACACACCACTCAGTTAGACACATACCTTAAAACTCTTATGTCATACATAAAATATGTATTATAATATATTATTATCATTATTCAAATTTAATTTGAACCCCTTTTGGTCTATAACAACTCAATTAGGCCTTACTCATCTTTTAAGCCTCATGGAGACCTAACTGCATTAGGTATATCATATAGCACCATAACTTGATCCTCTTGGGTCTAGATTACTCTATCTAACAATAAAAAACCATTAAATCACTTATCTAATGACCTCTATGGACATCCTCCATTATTTATTATACCTATACCCTTTGTTCATACCATGAAAGCTTCTTTAAGACAAACTACCTTATTAGGCCTGTGTACCTCACAATCTGTCTTGTAATAATGAAGCTTAAACACCCTTAAGATACTAAACTATGAAAAATTATCCATGATCTCAAGTTCATCACCACATGATTTTAACACTTTTACTTAGGAGATAAAGACTCAATAACATCTCTACAACTTGTTTATTTTGAACTACTAATTTACCTAAAAAACCAGTCACGATGAGTTAGACCTCCAATACCTATATAGACATTTATCATGACTCCTGATGCATGTAAATGGTGGTATGATTTCTCTAAGCCATATTAATATAGAAAATTCATATGTTCTAATGCCAAATATTGGTCTTGTAGGCCATTTTCTCGACCTTATATCACACAGTCTTATCTAAACCAAATAAGTCATTTTGTGAGCAATGTTTTCACTACATACACTGACCTAAACAACTTATAAAATCATGGTCATGAATTAAAAGTCATAAATAAATAATTAATTTACTTTTTTTCATCAATATATCATGCATAGACTTTTAAATATATCTTTTCATCTCTACATGGGTTTTACACCATTCACACCATTCGGTGTGTTTATGACTAACTAACTTGGATGACTAAATTAGAACACTTGAAAGCTATAATATATTAATAATTCATCATATAGATGAAAAATGAGTCTCTAACTTATTCTCCCATCCATTTTCTCTTCTTGACCAATATAACTTTTGAGAGCTACAACAACTCCATGATAAATACGCTTATATCTATGCATTTTCTCTCTCATCTGAATAACCACCACCAACTAGATGTACTTGGAAGATTTGAATACATGATCCAATAAATTTTTATACATTTTAATCCATTTTAAACTTATTTGAGAAATATATTTCACATTGGGTCCTTATTAGGGTTTTATAGAGGTTTAACACAGGTTTTGGTGTTAATGATTATTCATAAAGGACTGACCCTTAAATACAAAACTAATGCCTAAAGATCTTAGTTAGGACCCTTCCCCATCTCTCCTTAATATTTCATAATCCCATGTATAGTTTACATGTGCCAACAAATATTTGAAAGTGCTTCTCAGGTCTTGATACCTCATTATGTAAACTCAGGCCTAAAACATTGATTCATGAAATTTCCTTTAAAACCAAGAGCTTAAACTTTGTGAACATGCCTAAAATAACTTACCTTATCTCTATCCATGGTCACATATTCATGCTTACCTTGAAATCTAATCTTTATACCTAATTAGGCCAAGTAAGGTTTAAGACAAGTCTAGTTGTAGGATTAGTTTGAAGGTCCTACCCCTATAGGATCACCCTAAAACTCTCATGAATACTTTAATGCCTTATGTACATTCTCAAATAGTGTCATACAACCTTCACATGCCTATGTTTATTCATTTTTCAATGCACATATATCTTCATGTCATGACTAGGCTTTTTATGCACTTTGACATCAATGACTTGTACCTTCATGCAAACATAAGACATTAACTGCCTTCAAATTATCTCTTTCCCTCAAATTCTCTCTTGACAACATCCTCTCAATTCACCTTGTCACATCACATATTGTCAACTAGGCTTAGTCATCTTTTGACATCAATCTTCATAAGATGCACCTTTGACATCAATGATAATATTCAACATGTGGTCGATCTACAATGGAATAAAGACCAATAAGAATGTGTAATGATCTATAAAACCTATAATATTGAACAAACTAACACTAATATTTCAAGTTAAGTAAACAATATGACAAAAATAAAAACTACATACATAATGTAATAAAAGTTTATGTATAATGAGGCAACTGTGAACAAAGATAACTTCCATCATAAATTATGAATATCTACATTAAAATAAGTTAGTCGACATAATTAAAGCATTTATTCTATGCATTAAAAAGCAAGGAATTCAATAAAAGAGATTTATATAAACAAAATAGATATAAATAAGATGTGTCACTTGAAAAATATATTTTACGTGAAACATTAGAAGAATAATAGCAAGAAGACATATCAAAGTCTCTATAAGGTTTATTTTCTTTAAAAATCCAAATAATGTTACCCTTAGAGGTAGGAGATTTAGTCATTTTCTAAAAATGCAAAGTGTCATGATTGGATTTACCACAATATTTGCATGGGTATAATTTTCAATATTTAGATATACGATGTCCATGTTTTCCACAATGTGTATAAAGTTTAGCCATTTTAACCAAAGCATAAGTATTAGAAGCAATATAATTGAAATAAGTTGCATAATAAGTCCTTCAATGAGGAGGACAATAAGATTCTAGATTTTTATTAGAACTATCTGAAGAATTATAGCCAAATCCTTTAGAATTTTTAATATGTTTAGGCAAAATAGGTTCAAGGATACCAATTTCATACTTACCAAGCCCACCACCAACATACTCCATGGATTGCATTATTTTTAAATCAAGGTTAGAATCATCATATGGTAGAGTAATATGCTCTTTAGGATATGAAACAACACTAGATATTTTCTTATGTTCAAAAGATGTTTATTGAGTCATAAGAGAGCCAACAAGTTTTATGTAATGTATCATCATGCAAGGCTTGCAATAATACAAGTCTTAGTGTGACATTCAAGTTGACATTTTAATTGAACAATTTCATTCTCTTGATCAATAATTCTATCTTTTCTCCCGTAAGTCCTATATCCAAGATCTCTATTAGGGATCTTCCCCTAAAGTTTACTTTTAGCAAGGCTAAACCACTTGTGCTAGAGGAAGATATCTCTATGAAGGTAGTGGGTAAAGGAAAATCCCCCCTGTTGGAGGTGATAAAAATCAACAAGGAATAGTTGGAAGGATTTAACAACAAATTACATGAGGTAGGGATGTGCTTGACAAGTTTGATCCAAGAGAAGAAAACTATTAATAAGGAGGCCTCCAAAATGATTTAATCCTTTTCACACTTGGCTAAGGTTGAAGGCACTCCCTAGAAGTAGGTCATCGAGGCAATGAAGATTATTTTCCTAAATCTCCCCCTGAAATCCCCCTCCAAGAATACATCAACTAAGAAACATATGTGGAACAAACCTAGAATGATAATGCCAAAGGAGGATGTTCAAGGCCCAATAAATAAAACATGGAATAGAATCACCAAGAATAGACCGACTAAGCCAGTGAAGGAGACTGAGGCTGCTAAGGTACTCATGGAAGGCTTCTCCCTTTCAGAGTAATTTCTCCTTTTAATTTTAGTTATTTTTGTCATCCACTATGATAGTTAGTTGTATGTTTTGTTACTCTAATTTTTGGCTCTCAACCCATTGGGCTTGTTATACTTTATCTTTATTTTTTCATACTTTGGTTCTTAATCCCTATAAAACCCGGTCTTTTACATAATCAAATAAAAAAATAGTTGTTTTTTGAAGAACATTAATCAAAACATCATGTTTTTGCATCCACATCATTTTATAGAAAACTTAAAAATGAAAATATGGGATAAAAGAAGGCCAAATTATTTTATCAAGCCATAAAACACTTGACAAAAAAATATTTTTTTAAAAAAATATAAATATTATTAAAAATTATTTAAAATAAAACTTCAAAAATTATTAATATAACATTAAATAAAGAATTAATATATGTTAAAGACAAAACAAAATCTTTTATTATGTAGCTTATCCCACTTTCACTAGAGAATGGAAATTTAATGGCTTATGATGTTTAGAAAAATTAAAACACTAGAAATAAAAAATTAGATTTGAAAATTTTATTACATAAATCAAATTATAAATATAAATTTCTCATAACACATGCAAGTTTTAGAAAAAATAACTAAGTTTGAAAAAGTGTGCCATTTTCAAAGATTTTATGTTTCCATAGTCCATAATAACAAGGAACTTTTCTAGAAGAAACTGTCTGGTTTTGAAGATTTTCAAAACCAGACACAGTTTCTTCAAGAAAAGTTCTTTTTTAGTGAACCATTTATCATATAAAAAAAATAAAGTCTGAATTTAAAAGTATGCTTTCTTTTTAAACTTTCACAGTTTTATTTTTTTATGTAATTTTTTTAAAATCATTAATACAACAAATTACTTAGGGAAAGGAATAAAGCACTTCCACATGAAAAATAGAAAAAAAAAGTTTTATCTTAAAAGGATAATTTAAGTTTTATATTAAAAGGAAAGCACATCATAATTAGTGCCTATGCATGGAGAATTAAGACATTAACTTGGATAAAGCAATTACTATGAATAAAAATGTTACCTTGAATAAAAGCATAGAGAACAAATGAAAACACAATGCACCTACCAAAAAATGGAGGTATAAATGCCACTTAGCAAATGTAATTTACAGGTAAAGAATAATTGTATCAATACAATTTTTAAATAACTGTTGTGTCAGTTGAGTGAAACATGTTATTAGCTATGTGAAATACTTTATTAATTGAGTGAAAGTACTTGGCCAAGGGGCAAAAATATGCAGAGCAAAGGGAAGATGACTAGGCAAAAAAGAGAGAAATTAAGACCAAAAAGACCAACAAGGAAAAAATAGAAATGCCTCCTTTAAGTGTGTAGGAGTATATAAATCATTGAGAGGTTAGAATGAATAGCAAATCAAGAAAATAAGGGCACAACGCTCCAAGAAGGAGGAACTTAGGTTAATAAACTTGCAAAAGAACTGATAAAACAAACCAAACTAGATGCTAAGAAGATGCATCAGAATGGAAAGGAACTTAAAACATTAGAATTAAATACACCCAAGCTTAGAAAACTTATACATTAAATGAAGGCAAAACTCCATAGCCTAGATATTTCAAAATTTGATTTGATTTTGACACAAATAGCAACTAATAATTCCAATACAAAATACTAAGCAGATAATACTACACAAGGATATATACAAAATAATCAAATTGTTTGTTTTTTTTTTGACTGAAAGTGAAAAATATTTTATTGGATTAATCTCAATAAAGAAATATGCTAAAATAGGTAATGCATACCTATATATTGAATCATTTCATATAGATAGATAACATTATCAAAAGAGACATTAACAGATAACAATCTCACAGTTATGCATTAATAAAAAAATCAAGACAAAGATGCAGTTGAAAATGACTCACATATGTTAAATGTCTTTTTATCTATATAAAAAAGTTAAAGATCAAACATGGAAAGTAAAAATCCAAATTTCCTGCAAGAGAGGTCTACACTACACTCACCAACAATGTCAAAACAACCAATGCCTTGATATCATATTAGAATATTTCCAAAGGACAAAATAAAGTATTGAAAACAAGAAATGTAAATTTTTAAATGAAAAACATCACCTTGATAAAATCAAGCCACAAATGTTGAGATAAAGGTACAAGTGGGGAAACAATCATACAAATAAAAACCCCACACTAGTATTGAAAGATTTAAACAAGAATCTCTAATCAAAATAGCATGAAAAATCTAGGAGAAGAATGGCCTTAGGCCAAGAGAACAATAAGAATGCCAAAGCAAGACTAGATCAACAAGAGTTGTGAGAGTGTAGTAACAAGTTTGAAGAAAGGGAGAGAAGAACTCTTTATAAAGAGCTAAAAGATAAAATGAGTTAAAAGTGTAAGATCCAATATGTGTGTCATGTGTCACTAATTCTTTTACAAGTGAGAAGAATGTGTGTGTCATATGCAGGGAGAAGAGTTACATGTAAGTAACTCCAAATCCAAGAAGTGGACTAGAGAGGTGAGTGACACCTCAAAAGGTTAGGAATAAAATACATTTATAAATATAATAAATGCACACATAAATAAGACTTAGGATAAGATTAGAAATCTATAATAAGGAATCAAATTAAGGTTAATTCTCCAACACGCATCTAAATCTAATATAAAATTTATGATTAAACCAAGTTATAAGGCAAAACCTCCTGAGCCTAAAAAGAAAACACCCACCACAATTACCATAGTTTCATAATAGCCTAGTTGATTTTTCTTATCCAATGCACCAAGGAAATAGTTCTCCCATTTAATTGAGTCCCCATATTCATTACTCCTATGATTACTATGATTTTAGCTTATATCTCTCCCTCATACTATCGAGGTTTATATGATTTGAACTCTACTTAAAAGATATGATGTGAATTCTTATTATGATTATCAATGGAGGCCAAGACATTCTACAAGTAGATGTTTTACCTTGAAATACAAGATATAAGATCTTATTTATGACCTAAAACTTATATTTGAGGATCCTCCAAAGTAATCAGGCTCACAACCTAATGATCACCATAAAAAGAAAATATTTAACAATCCTTTTTAAGACCATTATAAGAAGAAACCTAGGAGAATAAAAAGAAATAGAAAAGAGATCAACTAGTCAGTTTCTAAATAAATAACTAATTTCTTGGCCACTGAACTATCACCTTTGATATTTTCTTTACCTCTAGAACAATTTTCCATGAACTATTCTTTTTCCTCTCCCTTCCTCTTCCACTTCAGGTTTGTCAGCTTCATTTCTTGCATATCTTGCTCAAGCTCCCTGCTATCTTTCACCCTACCACCGTAAGTGTTGTCTTGTGGGGTGAGCTCCTCAATACCCACCTATTTTTTTCCTACTTTTATGTCTACCAACTCGAGACCCAACATCCCTTTGAGGTTATCAAATTCCTCCAATATCTCATTATAGAACATCTTCTACATTGAGTTCTTTGTGAAAAGCTTATCCATGGAGTATTCAATTCCCTCCTTGGTCCTAGGATTTAGGGTCCCTCAACCCCTGCTATAAATTGGGGACACATAAATCAAAATTCCCCTATTAGTGCCTCAAGATTTGGAGTCCCCTGGGAAGACTTGCCTTTAACCCTCTCAAGCGTTTTCTTGCCATTATTTCCCTCATCAGACTCAGTAAATAAGCCCTCATCCTTATCTGATTCCTCCTATTCACTTGGAATATTGATGGCCTTTGAGACTATTATGAACTACATCAACTCCCCTTTCTTAACCAATAGGAGAATAAGACCTTGATGAATGATGTGCATTGACATATTTCCCTTAAAGTTCATCATGGTAGCTTATAATGATTTTAGTAGAAAGAATGGAAGGCTGATGGTGTGTCATCTAAAATTATTGAGTAAAAGGAAGTGGTGGGAGAATATTACATTATACTTACCCTCTATAGTAATACACCACATAATTTTTAGGCAAACCTCATGCCATTTTCATGATAGCTTTATCCTCGTGAACCCTTTTTTGGGCAATGTCTTGGGCTTCTTTTTTCCTTACTAAAGAAGATATTTATGAGCTCCTCCTTCCTTTTCTTGTCCTTGAAAACTTTAATCCTAAAGTAATCCATTCAACTAATATCCTTGATTAGTTCTTTAGTTATGATGATCCTTAGTCTATGTATACAAACCTCTTGGTCTTTTTACCCTCGAGCAAAGTCCTTCAACAGTCCTATGTCATGGCTGACTAGGTGCTCCATGAAATTAGACAATCCACCCTTCACCATTTTACTCAAAATGTACTCATCTACCTAAGCTTCCTCATAGGAAATTGGTTCAAACCGGTCACGATCCCCACCCATCATATTTTCATACAAGTTTCTATCATAAGCTTCCTTGTTCAAACCCTTTACAGCACAATGCATGTTAGAATGGAGACCAAATAAAATAATTTTTTGGAACTTTGAGTTGAGTCAATCATTTGAAATCTTAAGAAACGGCTAGATAATGATCTTACATGACTAGTGAGTCCTATTTTATATATGCAGAGCACCATTGATACCACATTAACAAATATTACACCTATACATGCTCCCCAATGATAGAAATGGGGTATTACACTAGATTCACCATGGGGAAACATCTATGACCATCCATTGGATGTCATCATAGGATGATCTTTCCTCTTAAAATACCAAAAAAATAAAAAACATTCAAAAATCCAAAAATACTTTTAACACATAAATGTTATATTAGCTCCTTGGCAACTTTGTGTTAGTTCCATGTTCATGGATGGAATATTTAATTACTCTTACATACACATATGTGTCACACTTATACTTGAATATGATATAGGCATACACAAATACATTATCTATCTTATTTTGGATGTTGGGATTGCCCTCTATTCATGTCACATGGACATTGGGGGCATCTGATTCTTTGATCTTGATATACACATGTTATATGATTCAAATAATACTTTATATTATCATGTTTGAGATTACATATGTACTTACACATGCCTTTATCCATGATTATATCTTACATAAGGTACTTGATATGCTATACAGTTGACATTTTTTCTTAACACATTTGATCCATGGGATACTATGACATGTTTATACTAGTTGTGTATAATTTAATTTATGCACTTCCTTGAGTGTCTTGCCTTGATATTGTATTCCTTTTTAAATTATTTGAATATGCTCCTTTGCTTGCGGCTCATAAGCCTATGTATGCTTTTATTAACATTTTCATATGTCATTGTTTGTTGTATGGACATTTGTATATGTCATCCTTGCCTTTATGGACATTTATATATGTCATCCTTACCTTTATGGACATTCGAATAAGTTATGTCCATTCAATTGTCTAAAATTTGAATATGCCCTTTGTTTGTGGTCTCCTGGGACCATTGCCTTTTGACTTATTTTTGAGTGCTATTGTATGTGTTTTTTTTTTTTTTTTGAGATTTTAATGTCACTATCTAGACATTTCCATGATATTTACCATGCATCTTAGACCTACATATCAACACATTGCTTCTATGCACCTTAAAGATATATCTACCTAGACATGTTCCTTCTATAGGCTACATGGTTACATTCATAGATTATATGGTTGTCTTATCCTTTTGAGGTGAAGTAACTACCATTTACCATCTTTACCTCACCTCAAAGGGTGGCATATTAGTGGGGGCATGTCATAGAGGCATGTTCTCCACATTTGTCATAGTTTCTAGATTCAGTGGGGGCATGCTTTAGAAGCATGTTCTCCACACTCATTCAGTATATGGTACTTATATCAATTTATGGATAATGGGGGCATGTTTTAGAAGCATGTTAATCACATTCATTCTGTATATGGTACTTATATCAGTTTTAGATTTAGTAGGGGCATGTCATATGTGCATGGCTTTCACACATTCATAGTTTTCAGATTCAATGGGGGCATGCTTTAGAAGCATGTTCTCCACACCTATTCAATATTCAACATCTCTAGATTACATTAGGGGAATGTTTTAAAAGCATGTCCTCCACATTAGTACTTATATCAGTTTTTAGATGGGCATGCCTTGGAAGCATGTTCTCCACACTTACAAGTTTTCTAAATTGACCAAAGTACATAGTTACATGATTTAGATTCATAGATGTGGTAGAATTTTATACATTGGTATTATTTTTATACATATTTTCAACATGAGATATATCTAACATGCATATGATATGCAACATGTGCTATATATTACAAAATTCAAATTAGTTTCAAATTCCAAAACTCTTTTATAGACTGCTACCACATCACATACTTTTTTGTACTGATGCCTTGCAAACATTTACAGACTTTATTGAGTTAATATATTATATTAGTTGGTTCACTTTTTAGTATGGTTGAATTAATCAACTCACTCAATCTTGCCAAGTTTTCAAGTTGGACTTGATCATCCATTCTCACCAGGTTATAAATATCATTGGATTGCACAGTTAAGTTAATCATCCCCACCACCCATATTTTGACCGTAAGTGGTTAGTTTATATTAACATGAGATAAAGTGGAGTTAGATTAGTTTTATTTTTGTTTTTTTGTTTTATAGTAGATCCACATTCATGTTTCCATAGATTAGGTTTATTTGACTAGATTGGATTTTTTTAGTAAATATTGTATTGTTGTAATGGTTCTTTAATTAATATAACTTACTTCCAATAAGTTATTAAGACAAAATTGCTTACACATGAGTCTAGACAAAAAATTATGTTTGTGCCTCAATTTTGAATGTTCACAATGATTTCTTAGGTTATGAAGGATTTGAGATTATTCTCTTAAAATATTGAAAAAATTAGGAAAGAGGTTACCATGTGAAGATATATTAATGATTATGATTTACTAGTTTATACATTTATTATAAAATTGAAAATAATTTTTGGAGTCAACACATGAATTAAAACAAATCTTGTTTATTATAAACAGTCATACACCCATTATTACACATTAAACATTGTCTTAAAGAAAAATGAATAGTAAAAGAGGAGTCACTTGAGTTTAAGTTATTTTGATTATTATTATATCTACATTTATTGGTTTCCAATCCTTTTGAAAATTCATTAAAATTAGAGAATATTAAATCTAAAAAAAATTTAAATATTTCTCCACAAAAGAGTAATTCAATTAATCCTTATTGGGCTATAGATGTTTGACTAGAAGAGGAGTAATCCCTACAATAGAATCAAAAGTAACTATGTTATGCATATATATGTTTGATGATAATATAGCAATGTTTGGCCTTCCTAGATAAACCATTCTATAAAAAGCTATACAAAAATCTGGGCTCAAATAGTTTTTTTTCTACAAAATTATAAATTTTCAAGGTAGAATGAATGAAATCACATACACACACCCTTGACTCCAAAGATGTAGTAAACCCAATATGTTATGTAGTGAATTTAAAACTTGTATTCAATTATTTAATGAAGGTATAGATCTATCTTACATAGTTACTTGGTTTTATAAATTTATTTTATAAACTAGGAGTAATTAATACTAAACACTTCATAGTTTATCCCCATAAATTCACCATTTATTGTGAACAACACATCCTTTTTCCTAAATGAATATGATTTCCCCCTTATTTTTTGTCAAGATATTAAATTTTTCTTGTAAAATCCAATTTTATCTCAATTTATCATGATTTTATAGCAACCTCATTATTGGATTGATTTGAAAGTCAAATTTTGTGTTATAAAGTTCTTCACAGTATATTAAAACTTAGTTTATATGATAACCAAATTTCTTACATTTTGATTTTTAATTTTTCAAAATAAGTTTTGTGTGTACCTTTATAAATCAATTTTAGTTTATTTTTGTGTTTGAAAGTTCATATTTTATAATTGGTCACTTTATTATTCACAATTTATTTTAAAGCTTTCAAAGGTGTTATTTCTGTGTATGTGATCTCCTTTCATTCAAAGTTATTTCACATGGTATAGTTGATATTTTATAGGTTCACATCCATGTAGTCTCTAAAATTATTTATTTTACTAAAAGTGGCTATGGTGATGTTTCACTATGAAGAACTGACATGTGTCTCCCTAGGGATAAATAGTGATGAAGATAGATGGTGTAAGATGGAGACACATGGAACATGGGTGTAGAATGAGAAAAAAAGGATTGGATGTAATATATAACATATTGGATTTTCATGATTCATCATATACTCATAATAGAAGGTGAGAGTATTGTTTAAAAGTGAACAAGGGTAAAGTGTGATACTACGATATAGTGAGTGTGTGATAAGATTATATTTAAATCATAACATCCACAAAAATGTAGACTTATCTTTATTCAAAATGTGACACTGAAATACTATGACACTACGATAATGTGAAGAAATGTCACATGATTTGATCCAAGTATAAAATTAAATCATTAAAAAATTTGTGACTAGACCAAGTGTCATATTATAATTAGTTTTACAAAAGTATAATATATATAAGCTATAATAATAAGTCATCGTATCCACACATATATCTAATCATAAATGGAATTGAAATAAACACTAGGTATTACAATAAAGTAATATGAGGAAATGAGGGCTATTTTGAACATATATCTCACATAAATAAAGGCTATACTAGTGAAAAATTCATTAAAAACATTAGTCACATGGTATGACATGACTCACCATTAAATCACACTAAGTGAAAGATTGTGATGTGACACTATGGCATTTCTATTTGATTGTAAAGTAGAATAAGATTTTGGTTTTGAGTTTTCATTTACTTCATAACAATCATTACCATGTTTCTCACATTTATTATTATTAAATCATTTTTAATCTCACACATCAAACACTAGGTTGAATTTGAAAGTCACATCAAGCATAGAGTTTCACAAATCCCTTAAATTCTTCACAAAATTAAAAATTCTTAAAACTCTTTAAGGTTTGAAATTTTTTGGTTGCTCTTTAATATTTTCAAGGCCCACATAAGATTTGAATTAAATACAAATATGCCACCTAAATTGAAATTTCAAGCTTCTATATCCTCATCCCCTAATAATTTTTTGGATACAACTTTCTCCCCTAATATTATTAAAATACAAAACTACAATGTGATCTTTATTGAAGTGTACAATTCTCAATTATTATATTTAAAATGTGGATCTATTCATTTTTAGTCTTAATATAATGATGACTTACAAGTTATCAATAACTTGGGACTTTATTGTATAGTAACAAAACTACAAGTATTTCCCTTCTTTGATCTTTTTTAGATTTGTTTCTGTTTCTACTCAAAATTTCGCTTTTCAGACTTAAGAGAAAGAAGAAACTAAAAAAGAAATAGACAAGGCTTGGGAAGTACCTGGACTAAAGATCGCGCACCGTAAATCCAGACGCTTGTGAGCACCCCTCTTTGGCTGTGGAGGAATGACACCTACAAAGAAGAAAACTTGGACAAAAAGGCGTTAGATAGATAGGCGGTGGGTTGCCAGGCAAAAGCCTGTTCCCAGAAGTATGAGAACTTCCTTAAGGGAGGTCAACCCACTGTTTTGATAAAGATAAGTCTGATAAAAAGACAGAATGCTGAAAAGGACTGAAATAAATAGCACACTGAAAGAGAAAAGGAAGCAAAGGCTTACCTGGAAGAAGCTGTCAAACTGGTTGCAGTCGCCGGCGTCGGTGGTCTCTACCGGCGTCGGTTGTCTGGTCTGCCGACGTCGGTTAGTCTGCCGACGTCGGTGGGGGTAATGACCGGCGTCGGTCGGGGCAATGGCCTCTAGACGGGTCTGGTCAGGGTCTCGGTCTGTAGATAGTCCGGGGTTGGTCTGTGGTCTGTTTAAGGATGGTCTGTGGACGGGTTTGAGTCTGGTTTGAGGCAGTCAGGGGTCTGAGCAGAGATACAGGGGAGTCAAATGGACAGAGAGGCACAGAGAGATAGAGGAAGCCAATCAGGGAGATAGGAATCCGGGTCTGGGTGACTTGGTTAGCAGTCTGGGTTGGAGAAAAGAAGAGCTGAATCTAGTTTAGAAATGACTAGAAAGCATAAAAACAAACAGAGTACAACATACCTATGCCCTGCTGAAGAAGGTGTTGATCTTGCTGTTGATGATGCCGGATGTGAAGCCTGTTGCTGATGAAGATTCCCTGTTGTTCACCTGCAGAAGATTGTTGTGTACCTGAGGGAGGGAGAGTCAGATTGATTGGTAGAGAGATTGCTGATACAAGGGTTTGATACGAAGATTCAAGAGTCGGGATGCGAGAGCTAGAGACGCAGAGAAGTGAGTAGGAGCCAAGAGAAGAACCAGAGGACAGAGAAAACGGTGAAGAAACCGTTATGAAGGGTGCCGACGTCGGCCGAAGGATGACCGATGTCGGCGGATGAAAGGCCGGAGAAAGGCTAAAAATAGCCTTCCATCCGTTTCCCAACGGCCGGGTCAAATGAATGCCAGGATGAAACGGTCGACGGGGGGTTAAATGGGCGAGAGAAGAGGTTAGAATGGGAGTCTAAGGCATTAAATGGCCATGTGGGGAATAAAGGGGATCCAAGGAGGGTATCCTAGGGTGGCGAGGTGGCAAGGAGAAGGAAAAGGGGCCTTATTTAATTAAAAATAGATGTTTATTTTCAATTAATAAGACCTAGGTAGGTTAGGGACCAAGGAGGACTAGGAGGGAGAAAGGACCAAGGGTTAGACACTTTTTAGGTGTCTACAGTTTCAACAAATGCTATTTAAAGATTAAATATTACATTTACCATTGAAAAATTTAGTTGCCTAAAATATTGGATTCACATTCTAAGATCTATATAGAATTCTAAAACCCAATATGGTGTACTACCCAAAAAAGTGTTAAAACTAAGATGAAAACCTATGATATTTATATGGTCAGGAGAGATTGGGATAAAGATACTAGAATTGGACCAATAAACAAGAAAATGACTCTTAAACCATAATTGGTATTCACATTGTGATGTTATTATTGAATAGGTTATATGAGTCATCCAAAATCAATCACATCAATCCATTATGGGTTTTTATTTTGTGTATGATCATCTCAGATAACATAGTCTTAACTTTGGGAAATTATTACTTTTAATTTTATTAAATAATCTAAATTGGTTGAGAGGGTTAAAATTTTGTATATGATTTCCTATTTGGTTGATATTACTTATCCAACTATTAAATTCCATCACAAATACTTATCATAGTGGCATCACAACAATACCAAGACTTCAATTTGCTTATTTACTCTCAATTATATTCTTACAAGTATCAATAAATTATTATGGATATTTGCCATGTATTTTACCTTGTTGTGAGTAAGTCCCTCAATGATGATGATATTCCTTATTTTACAATGGTTATGAGAGTAATAATTTTAAAAAAATGGTGTATTGTATTTCCCTAAGCATACCACATTGCTAATTGAAGGGATTTTAGGTGCACCTAACAAGTTTTCCTATTATGTACCAGATATACCTATAAGGTTATAACTAGTATTAAAATATTGTATTAATATGTTAGGATTTATTAAGGGTAAGAAGTTATCACCCTATCCATGTATGCCACTAAAGTTGTGGAATATGGCGTGGAACGATTATCTTAATTTTCCCAAATTTGTATACCAAACGAAGGGATTCACAAACTTTCAAAAAGGAGTGGATAGACATTATAATCCACATGAGAATGTTTCTAAATATTTGGAGAAACAACACATGAAAATTATCTTGTATTAAATTAATTTATGGTGTGAAAATGATCTCTATTACATAAATTGAAAAAATGACAAGGAAATTTAAAAACTCAATAATTCAAGTCTTTGCCAATCATCACTTCCCTCATCTAATGCTTAGGTTTAGTTTAATAAAGAGGATGAAATGGATATAGAATAAATATATTTATATGAGGAGGGTGATTCAAAGGGATCACCAATCACTAGCATGCATTTGATGAAGATGTTTATGAGTGGACTACCACCAGTGGTATCACCATTAGGTACTCCTATGATTGATTTTCCACAAGTAACCATAACTCTTTTCACTTCTCCAATTTTCTCTTTTACTCATTCTCTATTGAGTACCCCAAGTGATGTTTGCACAACCCATACCATTGATGTTTCTACCCCATATATTTTATCAAGAACCACCTTGTCTTTCATTGATACAACTTCGGCCACCACTTCATTATTTTCTTCAATCTCTATGCCACACACCAACGCAAATGCTTTTTTACCATTTCATGAAATGAAGTATCACAAGTGATAGCATTGTCTCAATTATTTCATTTATTCCCACTAAATCTAAGTTTACATTGGCAGTCCCTAATTCTAGAATTGAATTTTCTTATAATGCTCTAAATCCTTGGAAGGTTTATGGTGTTATTATGACAAGTATTATGGTTGATTCTAGTGTAAGTGTCTCTACCATGGTTGTGAGTAGTTTCAATATTTTAAACATTATTGGTTACCCTAATTTCTCAATTACTAGTATGTCTAATTTCTCCAATGCTTATATTGCTTCCATTTTTTAGTATTTTGTGCCATGAGCCTATGCAATTCAAATTTTCTCTAGTATGGTTTGTATTTCAAGTCCTTCAAATGTCTTAGCAAGCTCAAGATGTTGAGTAGAGTGTTTCCTATATCAGAACTATATCAAGTATTATTAATGCTTCTAATTGTTTGGATTAGTTGATATTTCAAATGTTTAAAGCATTGTAGGTGTAGATGTACCAATTGTCATAAAGGTTTAGAGAAGTGTTTTATTACCTTTGTTCCCTTAGTATTACTAATTTCCACTTTATCAAATAATACCACTTTAGAACATGCTTCCAAATTTCAATTTTTTCAACAATTGCTCCACCACCAATGGATTTATTTTTATCACCACCTCTCATTATCACAATTACATAATAAAGTTCACAAAGGTCACAAAATACTAATGTCTCCACTATGGTTGTTGCTTCCACATCTACAATTTTATCTATAGGGGTTCATAGTAATTTCATCTTTAGGTTGTATCCTTTGAATTCCTCATTTGAGATAATGTTTAGGCAACCTATGACTACATTAGTCTCAAATGTCACAATAAGTATTCCCTTTGCTCCTCCATTCCCATGCCACTCACATAGGAGGACACTAATCCATTCCATCATCCACTTCCATAGCCACCACCACTAACCTCGCTACATTTTCAAAAGCCACACCTACCATGATCACCCCCATTTCATAGTCATCCACAAACCAAGTATTACCAAGTTCAACCATAGTGGCTAGCATGGTTCCTCAACAAGTCCATGGGAAAAGATAGTTAAAATTGTTGCAATATATGAAATTCCTTCATAAGGAAAAAACATGTATAATCATTACTAATGAACATGTGGTCAAAGCATAGTTTTAAAATACCACTGGAAATTTCAAAAGAGTGACTACTAGGAGATTCCAGAGTGATGGTCAACATAATGTTTTAAATATAGATGTGGATATGCTTACTCTAATGAGGAAGAGAAAGATATAAGGTAGTAATTCGATTATGGGGTGAAACCTAGTGATGATGAATAGTATGAAGAAGACCCATAGTCATTTCACAAGACATTTAGCTAGTATGTAAGTCATGTAGTGCAAGGCATGAAGAACAAGGTGTAAAGGATATGAACATATGTAAGTTTGAAATTTCCCCAAGATGTAATTTTAGATATATAAAAAAAATTAATTTATTTTAAAAATATTTGAGTAGGAATGGGGAGATAAAAGATAGAAGTGACAAGGCCCAAAACATTTTACATTTATGTCTTATGGGAATTTAAAATTTGGAAGCCAAGATGGTCATAATCACCCAAATTCAAAAATATAACATCCTTCCCAATGTGAAACTGATGGACACCATTTATATGTAATTATGTAAGAGCTATATGAAAAATTCCAAACACTAATTTGAGGAGTTGTCAAAAGGTTTTTCAAGTACAAGATATTTTATGCATGTCTATGTAAGGAGAATTCTTTTTTTATTTGAAAATGTGGGAATTCCATCACTCCAAAAGGTAAATGATATAATTATTTTTCAAAGATAATTATTTTATATGTTAAAAACTTTTAGGAAATAAATTGTATCTACCAATGCACTAAGAAATCAACAAACTAATGAATTTGTATTGGATGATTTAAGGAAGGTGGAAAGGATAAATTCACTAAAAAAATATCTGGATGCTAATAGTTTTGATAGTGAAATGGTTGTGGCTAAAGTTGAATAGTATTATACAAGTGATTATATAACTGATGTGACCTAAGAAGATAGAGACTAAACATAGTGCATGATAATTTTGAAAGGAAATAAATTGAAACAACTATTATGACCGTAGATCCTTTTCATGAAATAAATATAAAGTCAATTTTCAACTAATTTTATGTATGTAGAACACTTTCATAAATCAATAGGTCCACCTTGGATTTTTTAGAAGTTAATAATGAGTTATATTTCAATTATTAGTTAATTTTTAGAAAGAATAGTATAGGAATTAGACTAGTTTACTTTAGTCATTTCTTCAATCCAAGTGTTTGGTGGTATGATTGTTGTGTGCAGTGAAGAAGGATGGATTTGTAACTTATCCTACTTAATGAATTTCAAGATAGGAGAAGGTAATCTTACCAAATCAACTTATTGTATAGCTATTTATATTGAGACATGACCAATTCTAATCTGCTAAACCTAACCACATGATATCTTACTATAGAATACCAAGCGAGATGGTTCCAAAGCCTCTAGTTAAATGATACTATGAAATAACCCTAACTAGGCCTACAATACATAAAATAAATTTAATCAGTGCTCAATAAAGTTTTGGGCACAAAGGGGGATACTTAAACAAACAAACAAAGTGAACTCTACTCAAGTAAAATAAGAGGTAAACTAAGCAGGGAGTAAAACATTCATCTTATTACTTTCTGAAATATCCATCTACCAAATGCAAGAGTAAAAGTTATGAATATTTACCTTGAATGAACCTGTCATGCCTCAATCTATCCTTTGGACAATGGTGTTTTTTAAGGGGTTGTTGTGGCTTTGTAAGGATCACACTATATAAATCAAATTTAGGTTTAAAAAGTCCTACTTTGCATCCAAGACTTTATCACAAGACAAGTTTCTTCCCTTCCAAGGTAAAACCCTAAGCAATGACTCCTCAAGTGTATAAATATAATAATTACAAGTTGTAATAATGTGAAAATGAATTTTCTTCTCTATTATATTGAAGTGAAGGTGGTTTTTTATAGCTAATGATTGACCCTAAACCCTCATGATAATTTAGCTGATAAGATCGACTAGTACGATCTTGTTAGGAAGAAAATATAATAGTTAGGTCTCGAACTAGGTTAGTCAAGTTGATATAGTTCTATAATTTGCACTCAATTCCAAACAAGATTAATCTGGCTAACATAATAGGAAAATGAAGAAGGAGGGTGTTTTCTTAGTCAAGGGATATTTTGGAAGGTGAATTGCTTATAAGAGTGGATAAATGGGTTTTAATTACTTAGGGAGTTGGATATAGTAATGTGTAGTGGTTTTAGGTAATGGTATAGGGGCCAACAATCTTGTGAAGCATTGTTGACTAAATTTGACCCTAGGTTAAATTTGGTCAAACCCCCTTGCATTTTAAAACTTTTCATGAGGTCTTCTATATTTGAACATGGTCAACATGGTCCTAAGAGAGATGTAATTACATTTTGAATGTCACATAATATGTTCTAACTTTGTCACATTTGTTATTTGTCTAAATGTCATTTTAGGCCACCTTTTAAGCCATTTTTATGAAGTGTACAATTTATAACCAAAATAAAAGTGTGTCAAGGAGATATTTAATGTATACCATGTCATAGAATGTTAGAATATAGTTTAAAATTGAAACATTTGTAGGTTCAACATAAAAACAAGAAGATCAACTACAAAAAATGGATTTTTGGGTAGTTGTATAGCTTGAATGACACATTTGACATGTGGGAAGGCTTTAGGAAGGCCTCTTCAGATCCCTACAAGTATTTTATAGGTTTATATGGATTTAATAAATTGAAAAATTGAAAAAATGGGTTCTTTTCTCTCATCACTCTCTTGGGCAAGTCAACAAGGTCAAACAGTTTATAGTTGGTACAGATAGGATAAGAGTAGGGATGAGTTCACTTGGTGGTTTTTATTGGTCCTTATGTACTTAATTTCCATGGCCATAGTTTTAGGAGTGGTAGTTTTTACTTCATGAATAATCACTAAGAATGTTAGTGACTCCAAATTGCCTGCACATCTGCAACACCTCAATTTTCTCATATGTTTGCATTGGTATGATGTTTCCAAGTGATGTACATATTCTTCAGGAGTATGTTCATCCTCTTCATGTTAGTTTAAATCTATTTTTCACATGTGAAACATGAATTTATAGGAAGAAACATCTCATTGTTCTAGAAATGAATATCAATGGTTTACAAAATAGGGTTTCTATAGTTGCAAAGTTCATATCTCTGTAATGGATTTAGGTCAAGGCTAACATGCTGGTTTTCACCTCCCTTAGAGCATGTATTTTTCATATTATCCATTGAAGGACCTTGAAGTTAATTTAAATAGCATTCTAAGGCACTAAGTAAAGACTAATCAGAACTCTAATGTGTACGATCACCTAGAACCACCTGTAGGTATGTACGAAGAAGGGAAGGGCTATCTAAAACTCAAGAGATATGGTACAAACAATTTTAAGACTTGAATGGAGTTCTCAAGTTATGGTTCATTAGAATAGTCAAGAACACTTTATTGACACCTATGGTTAGTCAAAGTTAATAAAATGGAAAATGGGATTGTTTACCATAATCTCTCTGAAGAATGTTTTTATTACATACAATGTCATTATGTTGATGAAAGATATGAGGTTTGTGTGAGTCTAAGTGTTTTCCTTCTAGTAACCTTGGCCTAAAGGTCACATATTTTCATATAAGGAGGTTATTTGGTCAAGAGAAACTAATGGTTAAATATATTAAAACTTATTCAATTTTATAATGGAAACACTTAGTGACTTACAATACCATTTAAAGCAAAATGAACTTATAATGCAATAGTGACATAGGTTGTTGATAGTGAGAGATGATAACATGGGCTCAATGAAAGAGTGGATACATATAGGTGTGAAATTTCCCTAGTGACCTGAGGAGAGAACCAATGGAGATAAGAACAATATTCACACTTAATGAGTAGCTACAGGAATCCCTTGTATTCCTAAATTTCACAACTATAGTCTAATTCATACATAGACTAGCCTAAGCATACGGAGAGTACATGTTTAATAAAGTAAGTAGAGATATAGGCAGATGAATATGTTAAAACCATTCTCATAATGGTAACATCACACTTCATTTGATATTCATATGAAAATGAGATAGAATTAGAGATTGAGATAAATTGAATTTTTAAGACTTCACACTCAGTCATCTAAAACCCTACACACAGTCATACCTCTAAAAACTAGTCATGAGATAATTTGATGTTGAGGGTTATTGGAGCATAGTCAAAACTTGAAACTTGTTACATAAGGTCATTATGACCTAAACTAGACCTCCATGGTTTTATTTGGGATAGACTAATAGGGGAGGTGTCCTCTATCTTGTCTCAGATATGGGGTACTCCATGAATAAGATAACTTGTAGACATAGTATGTGAATGAAGAAAGGATGAAAGGAAGAGTTATGAATAATTTTTGGATGATGTTTAGAGTTTAATTGAAGTTTAATAAAGATGTAAAAGGCCCTATATCAATTGAAACCACTCAAAAGTGTCCAAACGCACAAAAACCTAGTTAATGCCTATAAGGCCTAAAATTGAACATCAGCCCTTAAGGTGACTAATGCCATTCATAATATCATGTGAACTTCCCAAAAAAAATTATAGGATTCATAAGAGAGTGTAAAAATGATAAGAATCATTGGTTTGTAGAGAACAACTCAAATTGGTCATTTTAGGCCTAATCTTCTCTCAAGGGCATCCAGAATGCAAGAAGGAGCTTGAGATGCCATTTTATTCTACTCATATATGTATGAATAGTGTACATGGTGTATACACCTAAAATCACTTCCTTCATTATTTTCAACTAATATTCTTGTTAGTTGACACTAATTTCACTTAACTTATTTTATCCTACTAATTTATCCTAATACTAGCCATATATCTAATATCCCCCTTTTATTATCCTATATTTACTATCCTTAGTATAATCCCATCCCTTCAATAATTATATCTTAATCCTTATTATCCTAATCTAATCTTAGTTATCTATTAATTGAGAATTTTTAATTCTCATGACCCCACCTAACCATCTACTAGCCTACTCCTTAGGCTTTCTTACACCCCTAGTCACCTAATCCCCATCTAACCTTATTTTAATCATCATTAACTCCTAAAAATAGTTATAGAACTCTCCAAATTCATAACTCTCTCTAACCTAGCCCTCCTCTCTAGAAACCTCTAATTTGAGAGGTTTCTAAAGAATTTAATATTCCTTGGATAATCTACAACCATTGATCTCACCCTTTCAACTTTGAATATTTACCCTTCATCTCCCCTCAAAAAAATATATAAGTAACCTCTTCCCTCCATGAAAGGCCATCTCATGAAGCCATAGCAAATCCATGCCCAAATATCTATTGAATCCTTCATTAATTCAACATCTAGTAATATCTTATGTCAATCTAAGTCAAGGTAAATCCATCAATCTAAATATCTGTATCTTTTTCTTTTGATCATGGCTTGAATAATTTCAGATTTAGGTGTAGGATCTAATAGTTATTTCATCTAATTGCACTTGGTTCTAATGCTTTAGGATTTACTTAGATAGTTGGTTATTTGAGTGATTGAATTGGATGATTTAACCCTTGAGCTCAAATTTCACCTACATTTTGGTGACCAAAATGGGAGAACTCTCTTATTGAAACTAACAATTGATGTTTTTGAGTGAGTTTTTTTTTAGTGTTGTAGGTCAAGTTGAAAGAGAATTTATGACTTCTAATTTTTAGTAAATTCTCATTTTTCATAAAAATGTAATGTAGTTGGTTGATCTGATCTTTAATCATACAAAATTTCATTAAATTTTTTTTGGATATTGAACTCCTCACTCTAATATTTCTAAAATATTTTACGGATCTTGATTTCATTGAATATTGAAAAAGTTATGTTAGGTTTACTATTACTGTTCTAGGCATTTTCAATGATTTTTTTAATCAAAAAATTAGTATTGTGTTTTTTTTTGGTCTGACTCAGATTTTTGTAATGTAGCAATTATTTTTAGTTAATAAAAATTATTTATTAGTCTTATTTTGATCAGTGCAATATCCCTTAATATAGATGTCAAATAGAATATTTGATTTATGATTATGCACTTCTGATTTGTGACTTTGCTTCAAATTAAATTGATTTAGATTTGACAGTTTAATAATTTGGCCTCTGTATGATAATATTTTAGATTTAATATATGACCTATAGGTTGGAGGAAATTTTGGGAAAAATAGGATAAATTTTGCATTAGACCAATATCTCAAGTCCCATAGTCAGAATTTTGAAATTACACTAAAATCAATCCTAACAAGTGATAAAAATATGACTATTAATAATTTGACTAAAAGAACTTATAAATATCTTATCTCAGTCCATTTTTATATTTGATAGGCAATAAATATTATAATTTTGCACATAATCTAGAATAGACACCATCTTTAATTAAAAAATAACAATCTTGATAGTTGTATGCAAAAATTAATCAACTTGTATTTATTAAACCAAATAAGCTTATAAGGATCTTTAATTGTGAATATTTATAGAATCTTGTTGTATTATGTTATACATTCAAGTTTAACTTTAAATCCCACATTATTTTATTATCAAGTGAAATAGCACTACAACTCCCAGGTTGATCTAATTTTTTGAAAAATAAATAAATAAAATACTAATGAGAAGCATATATTTAATCTGAAATAACAACATCCTCTTGATAGTTTGGCATTCAATCAGTGGAATCATCCAAACTTCTAATGCCCATATTAATTAAAATAGCCTTATTTTTTTAACAATCTTTTATGAAATGTTTTTGTATTGAATAGGACATGTTACTTATGTAGTTATAAATCATATCTAATAGTTTTCAACAAATCATTTGTTAATAATTGTGTCAGCCAAAGACTTGTTGGTAATTTTTTTTTCAAATCCTTGTATATATCATTTTTATTAACATTTTGATGTTAAAAGTAGTCTTATAATTATATTCAAGTGAAGATAGTCTAGTTTCAAGTAATAAATAAATAAATAATAATTAGTTTTATTTTAAAAGAAAAAAGTATTTTATTAGTCTTACTTCCTAGTCTTTTAGTTTTGGTATTTCTATGAGTACCACTTATGATAATCATAGTATGTCATAAGTCTAATAAACGTGTAATTAAATATTTATTAAAATGATTACATATCCCTTTTTTATTAATTATTATCTTATCAAGTTTCTAACTTGTAAGTAATACGTGTGTCAAAGACAGACTTATCAAAGCTACTAATCTTTGTCTTGCAAGACCTTTTTTTTAGTGCCACCAAATCAAAAACTACTAACCATGTGCTTGTAGGCCATCAGTCAAAACATCCATTTGGCATTTTGAAAATCAATTTTTAATCATTTTAATCTTGTCTTGTATATATCATCTTGTTGTAAAAAAATCATTCCTTGTATATACTTTTGTGTGTGTGTGTGTGTGTTGATTTGTAAATAATCATTGTATCATGCCCCTCACACATAGGTAATTAGTCAGTTAATTAATTGTATTGTGTGTTTACCTATTTGTTAAGCCTCCCCCTAAGATAACATGTGATGTGGAATTGACATGCATGCATGAGCTTAGCAGATAGGGGTTAGTGTCATGGATTTCATCACCGTGCATTGACCAAACTTTGTGATCTAGTAGAGTATAAAAACTAGGGACAATTGTCATTCGGCTAAGTGGTTGACCCCATATAGGTCATTCATGAAGGGGAAGAGTTAACTCTCTAAACTAGGCACTAAACAACACCCTATATAGACTTAGGCCCCAACGTACCTTTGCTTATATAGGGGATGCCCTTAAAAACCTTGTGCATACCTAGCATAGGACATTTCAACTGTAACAAGGGTACTACTATAGGATTCAATATCAGCTCTAAAGTAGACATCATGTGTGAGCAAGGTTGAGAGGGTTTGGTCAATATCGTAATGGGTCACCAACCTAAAACCTCACCTATGAAGCCATTGGATGGTGCAGACATCAAGTTACACACCCTTGAGTTTACTAATCATAGGTTGTGGCTTGCTTGCTTGGGTGTGTGTTGTGATAAACCCATATTTTTTGAGAGCTGAGTTAGCCTTTACCTATCCAAACCTATCTAGGTATTTTTCATGTATCATCTTGTATATCCTTACCACATCTCTATCCCATCATCCTTTATATATATCCTAGTCATCATCCTTTTCATCCTATCATTGTACATATTGTCTTTATCCCATATTATCTTATCTAGTCATATCCACTTATCATTTTTCATACCCATTATCACCTCCATCTTATTTTCACCATCCTTGATATCATCATCACCATCTTGATTTCATTCCTATTCATATCCACCCAATCCTAGTCACATCTTGTGTATCCTAGCCTCATCCTCTTGTACATAATTTATTCTCTTATATGCTCTACTTGACTCCCATATTAGTCACATCCACTCATCATCCTAGTCATACCTTGTCATAAGACCACCTTATCCATAATCAATCACACCTCACTTTGACCTTGCCTTATCCATCAATCACACCATAGTATTTATCATTTCCATATAATTTTATTGACATCACCCCTTGTACATATTTGACCATAACCCATCACTTATCCTAATCCCATCTTGCCTCACCATCCACATTTTATCCTAAGTCTACCTCATCCATATTCCTAATCATCCCCATATCATCTTGTCTCATTATCCCATCACCTTGTGTATCCTTGTTTTACCTTATTATACATAATTTTCTCTATCTTACATCCTTTTAATCACATTTATCACTAAACCCATACGTCACTAGTCATCCCCTAATCACATCCTAATCATACCTCATCATTAAGATCTTATCTTAAATCCATACCCAATCACTTGTCTTGACCTTACCTTCATCACCTCATCTTATCCTAGTTGGCTTTTAGGTCACATACAAGTCTAAAACCATCCACCTTTCATTACCCCTTTATCATTTAATCATCACACTTATCCTTATTCCATTTTCCTAATCACCTTCATCACCTAATCTACCCCATCCCATCTTGAGCAAATTTGTATAAGGTTTTGAGATAGTCTTATTAGCCACATCATCCTATCATCTTACTCCACTATCACTTATCCTTTGGATAGATACCCATACCTAGTCAATATCTTGTTAGCATCTTATCACTTTGTCAGTCTCAATCTAAGAAACCCATCAATTATCAATCATCCCTAGTCCAATAATCTTGCCTTATTCATAACCAAAACCCATCATATCATCCTCTTGATAATTTGAATCTAGGTACCCATCACATTCCTAGTCCTTTTGCTAGCTTAACAACTAGGCATTGTTGATAAGTTGTTAGCACATATTGCACTATCAGTCTGACATTTGATCATAGTAATTAATCCATTATTCTATCTCATCTCCATCATTACCTATCATCTTAGCTTGGTATTTTTGATCTATTTTTTTTAAGAATCCCATCCAATCCTTATCCTACTTCCTTCATCATCCATCACTGTCCATCACCATGGAACTAGACCCCACCTTCATCGACCAATACATAGTTTCCCATAAGGATGAGATCCTCTAAAAATTCATTATGATGGGTGTACCACTTCCCAAATTTGTTGATCTCCTTCATCTCATTGCACCTCCCATCTAAGCCCCATCATGTGAATCTCATACCAATCCTCCATCCACTAGCCATAAACCATCATCTACCTATTCCCATACTAGTAAAGGGAATCCAATCTTGGCCACCTCAAATCCATCCACCCAGTCATATCCACTACCATATGATCATAAGTCCAATGTTTCCATGTCTAATTCACAACATGAATATGTCCTTATACTCCTCTTCCCATATCATTGGAAGCTCTTTTCAAATAACTTATCATTGCTAACATGATGGTCTATCCATCTATCTGACATCTTGATCCCACTAAGCCAAAGCCCTTTTGGTATAAATATTACCAATATTATGCATATCATAGAACTTGGGGGAATATCATTAATCAATATCAACCTCTCTAAGATTTTTGTCTAGGACCTCATTAACCATGGTGATATAGTAATTGACAATGAACCAGATACATCCACATCCTTGGGTGAACAAAAAAAGGAATGTTAATATTCCCTTCCCAATCATGATCAAGCTCTTCCCTTTCCAATCCAAGGTCAAGACACCACACCCATCCTACATGATCCCCTCATCCTCAAAAATTCCTTCATCATAACCAAGTTTATTCCCTATGAGCCTAGTCCCCCCATCTCTCATAAGTCCCTCTATGAGCCTATCATTATCAAACCTGTCATTCATCCATCAACTCTATCTCATGCATCACCTCAAATACCCCTTATCAAGAGGTAGATAGTGGATAATACATCTAAAAATAATAACATTATATTTTGTGCATTTAAGTCAACTTCAAAGTCAGCATATGAAGTCTTATCTTTCCTATGATCATGTTCAACACCCATATCAAAATTAGATTCCTCATTAGAAACATCATCCCTCATTGATGTTGATAATTCCTATCTTTTAGAAGATACCTCTAATTCATTATTGGGAATATATTTTGATTCCATTCTAGATGATGATGTCATAAATGAGTTAGTATAAGATTTATCTACCAAAAACTATCAGAGTAAGTCTGATCCTCCTTTGGATGCATCTACTACAGCTAGTCCTAGTGATATTTTTATTGATCTTGAGGAGATTTTATCTTATGTCGAAATTAGGTCTCCTAGGAACCCCTATGAAGACTATGTTTCCCCATCACTACTCATTGACCTCATCATGCCCTCACCACCATATTCATCCATCATGGATCCTTTTCTCCCTATTGATGATCACTCAATCACCTCTCTCCATAAGGATGAACAAGAGCATACATTGTTAGACCCTTACTTGAGAAATATAATGTGTGCCACAAATCTAAAGGTCTAAGATAATATTCCAAAGGTCATAAATCATAATCAAGTAATATTTGATCCAATCAGTCAAAATAAAAAAGAATAAAATCATCATCCTTATCCAAAAATGTCTTCTCTTAATGAATCCCAATATCTAGCACTAGGAGACTATCAAATTCAAAATAATTATTGTATATCAAGTCAAAGATCAATATCCCCTAATGAAGCCCAAAATCAAGCACTTGGGGGTAGTCAAAATCAAATATAGTTTAATGCTCAAAATCATATGGCTAATAATCCCTTAAATAATTAGATCAAATATGAACCACATAGTAAAAGTATATTGGATCTCATAAAGTCTTTTATCACTTGGCACCAATCAAATGAAGTATGTCAATACCTCCAGCAGTGTACACAACTACTAGTCCTAATCCTCCATCACCCCATTCTCTCATGATCTTACCATTAATTATCCTCCATTATCCATCATACTATCATATCTTGATCCTATCATCCATCAAAATAAATCTCTAATCAAATCCATACCCCACATCACTGACCTGGGCAACATTGTCTCTCCTAGGGGCAACAATGATACCTAGTCTATATATCTGGAGGGGTCACCATCAAGAATCACTAAATGCCAAGAGGACATCTAGTCATCTACCATCCATCACAAAATAAGTTTTAGCTAAGTAATCCATCAAATTTCCATGCCTTACATCTCATCCATCATCTAATAAATCGAGATGCCATCTAAAATTCACAAAATAAAGTTTAAAGAAATCATTCATTCAATGGTGAAAACAAGTCTTTTAGTGCCTTGGGTAAGTACCATGATTAAAACTAATTTTTTGGAATCATGGTAGAATAATATATTATTCACATTGTTCCTCAACACTTGGGGGCAAATCCATCCATTTCATATCCTCTCCATCCTTTCCACTTGTCACATCCCTCATCCACCTTGTCTATATCACCAATCATCTTATCCCTTGTTTTATTGTCCCTCAATCCATCATCCACCATCATATAATGCATATTATTATGTCCCTTATTCCTTCCTATCTTGATCTTCATAAGGAATAGAAGGTGTCTTGAGTAATGTTCCCACAACCATCTTGCCATATCCTCCAATGGACACTTAGGTAACTAAAACATTTAATTCCTTTACTATGTGGTCATTGGATATCCCTAGTACATTTATCCTTGGTCCTCATCATCATCATCCTTTTTCATCCCATCCATCATCCCTCCATCATTCTCTTCATTTCTAGACTTGTTATTCCCTTTTCTAGTAACCCCATTTATATAGTGTATATACATATCCTAAAAAACCCTAAAATTTTGAAATATGTCAAAAACCCTAAAAAACTTAAAATTTGAAAAAAAACCTAAATATTCCATCATGTATTGTATTATGCTTAATCCCCTAGTCACATCCATCTCCATCCATATCATATTTTCCCCATCTTTGGATACCACATTTCATCTTGAGACCAAATCAGAGTGGTCACCCATCCTTTTATATCCTCCATTTCATCTTGTTGGTCAAGTCTTATCAACATACATCACCTTGTCAAATATTTTAATCTAACACCCATCACTTCCTATTAAGGCCTTTTCATATCTAGCACCCATATAATTACCCTTTACCATTATGAAATGTACTTGATCCCATCACTATCCTCATCATTACCTCTTCATGTCTAGCACCCATCCAATCACTTTTGTTAGCAGGAAAGGTATTTAATCCCATCATCATCTCCTAGTATCTTTTCTATATTGGATCCTTGTATGGCCTTATCTATTGGTAATCCTTGGTCATCACTTGTTTAATCATCATCCTTGGCCACTTTTCAATCTGATTTCAAGACCAAATTAGTATTCAAAGACCTTAGCACATCATCCACACTTCTATCCCTAACTATGGGAAACATCTTAGCTTAATCCTAATCATGATAATCATATCCAAATACAAGTCTGTCCTTTATTCCCATCACATCATGATTATCCTAATCCAACCTATCACCTAGTCACTCATCCTGTCATTAGGCAAAACATTATGACATTGCATGTAGATACTAGTGTGTGTGTGTGTGTTACTTGTTTGTTCTATTTGTCTTGTTTTCATGTCATGTATATATATTGTTTATCTCATGGTTTTCATATCTCTTTTTTATTATTGGTCAATGAATGATGATGCTATGAGGACAACAAAAGTTCCCTCAAGGATGCAGAGTTTGCTATTTACCCATGCACTTTGGCATAATGTCCTCTTGGTCATGTTTATATCATGGGGCATACTACCAAGTGCTATATATTTGGATTACTTAGACTATGATTATTTTTATGACATTGGTGATGGTTTGATCACCCACACCCTCATCATCATGTAATCATCATCCTTCTTCCTATCACTAATCTAATCATCTAGACCTATCCAACTAACATCCCATATTTTATCCTTATTATCATCATCTGAGTCATATCCTCTCATCACTAACATCATCCTCTAATCATCAATAATCCATCATCATTCCCTAGTCCTCCATCCATAAAATCATTTGGTCACTTGATCATATGAATTCTTCTCTATCATCACCTACATCATGTCAATAAATTTAACTTTGAGCTACACCCATTATTAATCTAATCAAATTATCAGTCTTATCCTAGCCTATTTCTCTCCTTTGCATGAATCCTTGATTGTGATACATCTAAATCCTATGAATCTTTAATCCTATCATCATTCTATTATTTTGTATTCCCCCTTGGGATGTGTCTATAACTGTGACACCCATCATCTCTATTCTATGTGCATGTGTCCTTACCAAGGGCATCATTAACAATTTGTAGCTCATTTCCCAATGTCAACCTCATCTTCTTCATATTTTATCCCACATCTGGCATCCCATCCCTTCATTTATCCATCACATCCTGCCCATCATTTCTTCTTTTGAGTGGCCATCCATCTCATTCTTCCTCACATGTCCCCTCGAGGTGGCATCATATCCACTAACATCATTTACTAACATTCATCTATGACATGGTTTTTCTTTGAAATAACATTACTCCTTCCACTTAAATTCACTTGCAATGCCCTTTAAAAGAGGGGGAAAATGTATAGACCTAATATCACTCACTTCATTACTGTTAACTAATATTCCTATTAGTTGACACTAATTTTTCTTAACCTATTTTATCCCACTAATTTATCCTAATCCTAGCCATATATCTGATATCCCCCTTCTATTATACTATATTTACTATCTTTAGTCTAATCCCATCCCTTCATTAATTCTATTCTAATTATTATTATCCTAATATAATCCTAGTTATCTATTATTTGGGAATTTTTAATTCCCATGATCTCACCTAACCATCTACTAGCCTACTCCCTAGGCTTTCTTACACCCCTAGTCACTTAATCCTTCTCTAATCCCCATATAACCTTCTTCTAATCATAACTAACTCCTAAAGAGAGTTATAGAGCTCTCCAAATCTATAACTCTCTCTAACCTATCCCTCCTCTCTAGAAACCTCTAATTCTAGAGGTTTTGAAAGAATTTAATATTCCTTGGATAATCTACAACCATTGATCTCACCCCTTCAACTTTGAATATTGACCCTTGATATTCCCTCCAAAATATATATAAGCAACCTCTTCCATCCATGTAAGCCCATCTCATGAAGCCATATCAAATCCATGCCCAAATATCCATTGAATCCTTCATCAATAATTCAACATCAAGCAACATCCTATGTCAATTTGAGTCAAGGTAAATCCATCAATCTCAATATCTTTATCTTTTTATTTTGATCATGGCTTGAAGCATTTAGGATTTAGGTGTAGGATTTAATAGTTATTTCATCCAATTTTAATTGGTTCTAATGGCTTTAGGCTTTACTTAGGTAGTTGCTTATTTGAGTTATTGAATTATATGATTTAATCCTTAAGCTCAAATTTCACCTAGAAATGGTGACTCAAGTAGTTAGGGGTAGTTGAGGGGGGTATTATACTCCAATTTTTTGGAATTGGTTCAAATTTTAAACATCTAACCTTTATAAATCATCACTAAGAAGCTAAATGACCTAAAACCCTCTTATTAAATTGATGTAAAAGATATGAATGAAAATGCATATAGGAGAGGTAAAATGACTTGGAAAGTGTTTTTAACTTGTTTGTAACTCTCTCAGGATCTTTAACATCCAATTATTATGTATTGACGCTTGTATAAACAAGCCTAATTATCTATTTCTTGAAGGATTTGAGTTGAATTATAGGCACAGAAGAGAATAGATAGGTGAAATTTATTGTGAGAGGTGTGTAGGGATGTAATCTAATTCTTGAAACTTAATTATAACCTTGGTTATGCCTAGAAACCCCTTTATTGAGTCAGTCATTGCAAGAAGTCTTGAATGGCACAGTGAGAAAGCAATGTGACTATCAAAGTTGAAAGTGAGAAGTATGTTTTGATTTTCATTGAGGTATATTTTATATACCAAAGGATAAATAAGGTTTGAATTAATTGTCTAACATCCATGCAATGAACCTTCTTGAACATCTGTAGGTCACTTAAGTGACAAGTGTGAAGGTTTAGGCCTAGAAGACTAGTGAGTAGTTACAAGTGAGTGAATGAAAAGTGGTGCAGATAATTTCATCAGTTATGGAAGTTATATGGACTATAACCATCTTATTTCCAAATTCTCAAGTTATATATCATGTGTCAACAACTTCTAAACATATTTTTGGACTGTCAAGTGACTCTTCATTGAGAGAAAGGTAGTTTCATGAAGGATATGAAAGGTCTCTACACCAAATCGAGGAGAATGATGAAATTATGATGGAAACTTGTCCATGACAACTTAATTCCCTCTTTTATAACTCATTATCTTAAATTTTAACTAATTTACAAGTCTTGAAACTTGGCCTTGTGATTTTTCAACTCCACTTCTTCTCTCTCTTCTCTTATGCTCTATATATACAAGCCATTTTAGCATTATAAAAGATCCACAATTGCTATGGTAAAGCCTTATTTGTTTGACATCTTGATTTATCTTTGAATAAATTTATAAAGTTTATTTTGTCTCTGAAACTCTTGCCTAGGTATGTCAAGTAGTGTATTTAGATGGCAAGTGATGAATATCTTCTTGCTTCCATTTTGCTCTTGTATGCAATATGTGAGTAGTAGCATCTCTTATAATAGGTATCATGAAGTGTATGTGCTTTTTAAGTGTGTTTTGAAGTGTGAGAGAGACTAATAGTGTCTAATATTAGACCTATTTTTCACCCACCTCTGGATATGCATAACAATCTACCTCCATGTAGAAATAGTTATGCTAGAAGATCATTGAGTTGAGGTCAGTTTTAACAATCTTATTTATTAGTACAAATGTAAGTTTGTTTTTTGGACTTATATTTAGTGTATCACCTTCATTAGTTAAGTTTGTTTTATGTTTCATTATTCCCTTTTCACCCCCAATAGTGATTGGTCTAGTGTAGTGTGTGAGCCTAAAAGATAGATCAAGGGAGCTAGCCCTTTCAAATCTAGAAATGTATCTTTTGTAGTAGCTTGCCTATTTATAGAGATAGTTATATGCTATCCCAAATTTGAGAAGGCATACTTGACTTATCTAAGGTGTGAATTCAGGCTGTAATAAGCACCAAAGGTCTACCCACCCCTTTTTTAGTGCACCCTTTAAGGTGTGCACTTACAAAGATTGAAACTCGATGAGTTCTTACAAGAGAGAAAGTGTCAGTAAATGATAAATTTTTAAAATATTATGTGTATACAACTATGATCCACCATTTTTAGTATAAATAAAATATATTAAACTCATTTTTTATTATAAAATAATAAGGATACTTTTGGCACAAATAAAGTATGTTATAGTTATCTACAATTTTTGAGATCAATGTGCATGGTATTTCTCTAGGTTTTTATTATTTATCTCAAATAAGATAAGTTCATGTTGTTATATTTTAGTTGAAATCATTATGATGTTATTTATATGCTATGTATGTGATAAATTTGGATGTAACTTGGATTTATTCTAATTAGTCTTCATATAAATTGTGATTGCCATTAAAAATTTCAAGGTTGAGTGAGTCCAACTAATTTCTATAAGTTTTTATCTAGTATTCTTTTTTTATCTTCTATTCTCTCTATTTGTAGTTTATTTATAAGATCCAATCACAATTGAATAAATATAGTTTAAATTCATTGCTAAATATATGTTTCTTTTGGGTAAGTCTTGGTCAATTATGCAAAAGTTATGAATTGTGAAAATGTGAGTCTATTCAAAAATGTTCCTCAAAATGTTTTATGGCTACATTATCTTACTTTACTCCACTAATGGAAGTCATTTGAGAACTACAACATCTAATTTTTTCCTTCGAATAAGTAACCAATAGACCCAAAATGAGATGGTTTATACCTACCATCTATTGGAGCATGTATTAAAATTTGCATCAACATAATATTTACCTCAAAATGAATATTTTTGTGCATTACTATTTTTCAAATAAAATCACATTTTTGGGGTTAATGGATACTAACCCTACTTAACCATTTACCCTTCAATATTAGTGACACAATATTTTCAAGATTTTGCATTATGTATTTTTATTATTTTTCTTTAGCCCTTATACTCTTTAGCTTCGTTAATTATTCATTTGGGTGAATTTTTTGGGTGAAATTTTTAAATATATTCATTATCATAGGAATGGTTATATATGAAACAATCAAATTAACATTTTTTTGTACATATATTTTGTCCATTGGATATTCTTGTGGTGGTTTCAACACCTTTTTTTTGTGCATACCTTATGAGGGTGATAATAGAGATGTTACAACACTACTACGAATATAGGGAACTTCAAATAAAAAATCAATAAAATTAGGAAATATTTTATTTTCCTAAGGAGATTAAAATGAATTAACATAAGAGAAACCATCGATGTTAAGCTTAATCCTATATAATTGTTAGTATGAAGGTGTGAAGTATATTTCACACACATTTTTACTTGATAGGCATGTGACAAGTGTACACCATAGTATATATTATATAAAAGGAAATTCCATATATGATAGTGAAACACATGTAAATTTGAAAGGTTCATTTGAATACTTTAGTTTCAAAGATGAAATTTTAAGAATTTGAAGAGCCATAGTCTCTTTGTATCATATTTATACCTTGATTTTTTGAAGGAAAAGTTAGAATGAGATAGAGAGAATTGTATGGAACTATTATAATCTATAATATGTTTTAAATTTTATCCTAAATTTATATCAATCCATCTTGATCGAGTGTATCTTCCTTACAAATGGATGTATTCTCACATATGGCTTAAGTTTTAATTCCTTAAATGTTAATGAAGATAATATGTACACATACGTTAATTATGAGTAAGAATAAATTAATGCATGTGAAACTATACTTTGTTTAGCCTTAATCTTGTCTATAACCTCCCATAAATATTTAAAATATTTACATAACATTCACTAACTACAACACATAGTGTGTCAGATTAGTTACTCCAAGGACAAATGTTGATAATGGTTCCATTTGATTAAATATTTTTTTGGAATATTATGTGAGAGTTTTTCCCGCTCGAAGTTTCAAATCAATATCTATGATCCATCATCATAATTTATCTCAATGATGGATCATGTATGTTGATCTGAAACATCAAGTGGTAAAAAATATCACATAATATTCCAAAAAATCATTCAATCAATCCTTAATGGACTGTGAAATCATTAAATCTCTAATGGTTCCATTGTTTGGAACTAAACATGTTGAAATGGTTACTTAGTCAAAGGCACATTGAAAATTGGCTAGACGTGAGCATACATAAGTCAACAACACAAAGGAATAATCAATAAGAATAGGAGTATTTTTAGAGTAGATTATTTCCAAGCACATCCATAGAGAAATTTATGAAATATTCTGGTGCAAGTTTCTTGATTTTCTATCAACATAACTATCTAGACTCGAATACTAATGCTTTAGACCACATGAAATAGAGAATTTTGTGTGGATTGAATTAAATTTAGAATATTTACATCACCTTGACATTTAATGTACTTTTGTGATTTATCATTGGGTGAAGACTAAAATTTACAAGTATGCTACTAAATTTGTTGGTCATGGGTATGTTGAGTTTGAAGTTGCATACAATTTTTTTTTAGAGAGATTAGAGGTAATTTTTTGAAGTGGCTCCCTATATTATTGAATATTTTAGTTATGGAAAATTTTGTGATAATAATTTTAGCTGATATGTAGTAGTCACTTAGGGCACTATGGGGATGTGAATTAGAGGGAGTTGAATAAATAAAAATTGAACCAAAAAACCTAAACCAAAAACCTAGAGTATGGATAGCATAGAGAAGCAAGACAATACATTAATTATATGACTTCAAAGAGATTTTCAAAAACAAAAACTATGGAACAAAAAAAATGATATATTAAATAAATGGCCACATGTAATTTTAAGTAGGATTAGAATGGAATTTTTGAGAGAAAGGGATAAATGAGACCTCTAGAAGTAAAAACTAAATATGAAGGTTAAATAGCAATAAAATAGATGGAAAAGAATGTAGGAATCATAGAGAACACAAATACCTATTGATAATTGAAAATCAACCCAAAAATAAAGGAAGGAATGGTATGGAGAAACTGTGAAAAGGTTGTAAAAGTGCAGTTAGAATAACTTAGAAAGAGATTTAAAGAGCAGATACCAAGTAAACAATTACATTGGTAAGAATAAGGGTAGTCTTTCCATGAATAAATGATGAAATCTAGAGTCAAGTTAGGTTCATGAGTGGGTATGAAAACCACTCTAGGTCTAGTTCATTCACTCCAAAGGGTTGCATAACCTTTGCCTATTTTAATAGCTGAGAATAGTAGTAGAAGCATTCAGAGTAGTATCCACACCTAAGAAGTGGTTTGAAGAAGCTATAGAAAACTCAGGTAGGCATAAGAAGGAAATTAGATGTGAATTCATCACAACCAATTATTTGAAAACTCTTAGTATTCCAAGAACCATCGTAGTGAGTTCATAGATACTAGTGAAATCATCACCAATCAAACTAGACATATCTATCACAATCATAGAAAACATGTTGTTTCATGTAGGATATTTTATTAACTTGACCCCATATGATGAGTTAACTGACCTAGAGTAGTACTTATTGACCTAAAAAATAAAATGGAATCTTAAGGGTGCGATGGATGTGTAGATAATAAGTGTGAACTTATAGGATCTTTGACTAGTCAAGCTCTCGTGTTCATCTTTAAGAACAATCATGCAACTGTGACTCTTTAGTAAGTTAAGAAGAAATTGGTAGGATAATTCAAAATGCATAAGTGTGTTAGTCAAATAATTTAAGGTATGAGATAAATTAGAAAAAAATAGGGTAATTTATATTGTATTATGAACTTTTATTTTTTAACATGATTAATAGGGTGGAATTTCAGTTTTAGCATCCAGATAAATTTTATTGATTTATATAAGGCCTACGAAAAAATATTTGGTTTGTGATAGCATAGGCTTAGTTTACAATAAAAAAAGAGGAAATATCATTTGTGATCAGATTTGAACAAATAGAGGACTTTGGATAAAACCCTCCTATCATTACAAAAATTGATGCCAAGTTATATGCAGTATTGTGAAAGATGGATGAACTTCAGGAAGGGAAGAAATTAATATTCATTGTTGGTACATTGAGTATGGATATGAGGGGCACCATTAAAATTAATTCCCAAATATAAAATGAATTATATGAATTAGGTCACATTTTAGGACATTCAACTTTAAAATGACATTGACTATAGTAGCATATGCAATAGTCACACAATGTATTCTATAGTTTTTGTAAATCCCATACCCATTATGAAAATAATTGTAGAGCACAAAAACTAAAAAAATACATCACTTAAAATGTATTCACACTCACTATGTAGAATTCAATAAAGATGTGTGACTATTAAAAACTAGCCCCAAGATGCATGAAAGGATGTCATGATAGATCTACCCCAAGCAGACAAATCAAAGGGAGTCATGAAGAGCCAAGCTTAAACAACTAAAATAGACAACACTTTAAAATAATATCCCACATTGAGATATAATTTCATGAATTAGATGTGCATTTGGGAGTTGGAAACATTGCACAACACATTTTCTAGATGCAAATGTAATTGTATATCAATATGATTGAACAAATCATGCAAGGCATATAGTAAAAAATCACAACACAAGCCAATCATTACATCTGTAAGTGACTATGATGTTTAAGGCATCATGAAAATATAATCCCTTTTTCACATGTTATTATCTATGGTTAGGGATGTCTTGGTAGATTAGAAAACTTACAGGCAATATTTGACCAATCTTGACACGTCAATCCAATAAATTGATGAACTGTAATACATCGTACTTGTCAAGCTCATAAATATTATTTGTGTCACAAAGGCTCCTCAAGTAATGAACCTCCTCATTATAAATAAAATTATTTAATATAAAATTTGGCACACTCCTATACAACTTCATCAACAACTATCGAGTCTTCTCAAGTTAGTCTTTATGTAGCCTCATAGACTATGCCTCTTCCACCATATCAAGGTATTACAACATTGAAATTTTAATCAATTTTAAAGGTAATAAATTTTGTAGGCAAGAAAGCTTTAGAATCTAAGATATATATTTTTAAAACCCATAAAGGGAAGCCTCCTAGTTAGGCCAACCTATTTAAAACTTGAAAAGACCAATATGTTTGCATGTTGCTTAGTTGAAAACCTGAAACAGTGGAAAATTAGTGCGCAAGAAGTGAAAATTGGTAAATGGCACTTCAAGTGAAAATATGACCATTTCCTCTTGACCATTGGTTTAGTGTAGCTCAAGGCAACTCTAACCATCTCCAATATTATGTTCTTTGTCTCAAGATGAGACAACTCATTAATTTTGATAAAGTGTTAGTAGGGAGGTGTAAAGTATAGTTCACACACACTTTTATATGATAAGCATGCAAAAAGTATACAGCATAGCATATTATTTATTTTGGGTGGTCTAATATAGGTTAATGAATCACATGTAATTTTAATGATTCTTTTGAATACTTTCATTTATAAGATAAAATCTCAAGAAGACAAAGAGCCATAGTCTCTTTGTAGCCTATTTATACCTTGATTTTGTAAAAGAAAGGTTAGAATGAGATAGTGAGAATTGTATGAAACTATTCAAATTTGTAATCTTTTGTATAATTTATATTGAATTTATATAAATCAATCTTTATTGAGTGTATCTTCCTTGTGAATGGATCTATTATTATATATGACTTAAGTTTGAATTCCTTAAATCCTAAAAAAGATAATACGTGCACATATGTTAATGATGATTAAGAAGAAATTTTTGTGTGTGAAATTTCACTATGTTTATCCTTAATTATGTGAATACCCCCATGTAACTATTTAGGGTCCACTCATAATGTTCATAGACTACAATTCATAGCATGTACAAATGATTGATTCCAAGGACTACTACTAATAATAATATTTTTGGCTTGCACTTACATGGTGATTCAAATTCAACAAATTCATTTTACATGTTACCTTTATCAATTATAGCTCTTCATAAAATTATTTCTCCTCATTTACAACTATCATCATATGTGAGTATAATTTTTACATAAGATGATTTTAAACATGGTGGGATGCTTATGACATGTATGGCATTTAAAGGGAAAATATCTTATATTCTAACTAATGTTTCAAAAAAAATGTTCAATATGAAATATAAGCTTCATCAAAGGAAGCTTACATATATCTACTTTATCACATACACACAAATATTTCAATGAAATCGTATTTCACTTTAAAAATGATGAGAAATTTGAAGCTATTTGACTTGGTGTTTCCCCATATACATCCTTTCAAGTATAAACCATGGGATCCATATATATATATATATATATAATGGGATCCTTAGTAATTGTAATATCATGAAACAAATATTAGTATTTCATTAGTATAAATCAAAACAAAATTGAAATACTAAGTAATCTAAGCATGTGTCCTCAGATTTAGCAAGACAAAATTAATTAAAATAGAATTATAAAATAACACATATTATTCCTTTGTTATCGTCTTGACGAATTAGGGTGAGCTGAGATGCAATGCCATTTTAAAAGTGTGTTAATATTTGTATACAATTAAGTATCACCTTCCCTTTAAAATGGATGGTCTGATTAAACACTTAATGGTATGAGTTTTAACACTTCATTACATAAATAATCTTGCTTTATAATTTGTAAAAACTCTATTAGGAAAATTAGACTTGTTGTAATGAGAGGGGGATCTCTCAATTTATAGGATTCCATGATGATTGTGTGTCATTGATCTTGATCAAAGATAAATGGTGGAAAATGAGTACTACCCATTAAATAAGGGATGTTGAGGAGTAAATATGGTGGGTTAGGATGTGTTAAGTAATTCCATTTATAAATCATGTAGGTGATTTTCTTTGCAAGATGGTTTGATTTAATGGAGATGTGGAGAAATGTATTTAAAATTGGTTTTTATTGGTTAGTGTGTGATTATATTTGGATTTGAGTGTGATGTGAGGATATTTGGATTTTATTGATTTTTATAAAATAAGAATATTTAAAATCAATGAAATTATTGATTAGGGAAGGATTAGTTAATTCATTTATATTAACAAACTAATATGATGTGATGTGAATTTTTTGGGATTGGATGTGATTATGAAAAATAATGAATTGGCTAGGGGGTGATGAATAGTGGAGGATAGTGATGTTAGTGTGGATATAAGAATAATTTAGGATTTATGGATGATGTTAGTGTGAAATTAGTGGATAGTTAAAATAGACACAAAGTGTCCAATTTTAGGTGTCTATGTTTTCCCTCTCTTTGAAAGGGTGTTGTGAGACATGATGGGTGGAGTAAGGTCTTTTCAAAGAAATAAGAAGTTGAAAAAGGGTGGGTGAAATATAGATGATGATGGATAAAATAATATGATGTATGATTCCCCTTCGAGAGGGCATGAGGGGATGAAGGACATGTATGGGATCTTGAAAAATAGAGGAAAATTATATAATGGATGTGATGAATAGATGATACTAACCCACTCAAGATAATTCTTTCACACGTTGATTTTTTATGATGGTGGATTGAATTTCTCCAAGTAGGGTGGATTTGGGAAGGATATATCCTGAGATAAGCTACACACTTTGGTTTTCCCCAAGTAGGGTGGATTTGGGAATGAAATATACTTAAAATATGTGTGCTTAGATTTAGGAATGATCCATCCTGACAATGATAATTTGCATGCTTGAGTTTCCCTAAGTAGGTCAAAATGGATTAGCTCAAATTTTGGAACAATATATTATATTTATGATAACATATATTCTTGATTTTCCATAAGTAAGGATACTTGAAAGGGATAAAAATTTGTAAACTTGGATTAGATGGATGATTTATAGATTAACTGATTGATTGATTCATTCATTTGCAAGCATAGATCAAGGATTTAATCTATTTCATAGATTAAGGATGATATTATCATGTTGATGGATGATATGAATTTGATAGGTTGACATATAAGTATGTGATGATGATATAACAAATCTTAAAATAATGAATAATCCACAAAAAATCAAGCACATGAGGATGTCCCAAACTATGTAATAATGATTAAATAATGATGTGATTAGACATGGATAATTAGTTCAGATGAAAGGATGTTAAAAATAATAATAAGAATGGGAATGGAAATGTAAAAAATAACAAGAATGGGAATGGTAATAAGAATGGTTGAGATGACCACAAAAACTCCATTAGATTGAGCACTACCTACATAGTCTGAATAGACCTCAAGCTGATGTAGTTATCCCAAGAAAGGAGGAATTTGATGAGAAAAGATTATTTAAATTTGTCTAGGTCAAATTTGGATAAGATGATTTGATTTGAAAATGTATGATTAAGATATAGATAAATTTTTCAAGTGGATATATTGTCATTTTAGCATGTCTCCACATATATTTCTCAACTTGATTTTTGATATTTCATATGACAGTATTCACCATGATATAAAACACCATGATGATCTAGTTGTAATGTGTGTAAGGATTTATCCTCAATCTAATAGACAAATGAAAAAAACACACCATGATATGGAAAAATCATTATGACATTGATAACATATGTCAATCGATGGACTCAAGTACAAGTGCATGATAGGAGGCATCATGATATGGTAAAACCATGATAACCCTATTGTCACATGCAAATGGACTACGTTAAGGAACAAAAAAAAAATTAAACAAATAAGCAAACAAACAAACATGCATAAGCTTGAAAATAAAATCAATAAGAATTATTCTATCATTAATCAAGTCAAAATCCATGTGTGAAAGCTCAATTGTATTGATAGTTGGATGGTTCCCCCAAGCAAGGATACATGCAAGGGGATTGGATTGGGAATAAAATATCCTAAAATAAGTTACATATTTTGATTTTCCCCAAACATGGAAAAAGATACAAGCTTGGATTGATGATTTTCCCTAAATAGGGTGAATATGGGAATGAAATATACTGAAAAGAGTTGGATTAATGAATTAAAAATTATCAAAAAATTATTGATTAGATTTAGGATAAGATAATTTTTTTTGGATTTTGTGACTTTATCTCTTTTTAGATATTTTTTGGCCTTTTTTATTTTTTTGGCTTTTATATTATCTAATATTTTTAGATTTTTATGGAATAACTATAAACAAAGGGGTTATTTGGATGTATGAAAAAGGGTTTACTAGCAAAGAGAAAACTTGTTCTAGCATTGTGATGGGAAATGTAACGGATGGATGGGATTTAGGATGATGTTGGATAATTTTGGACAAGGATGGGGGATGCTTAAGGATGATGAGGGATGGATTAGGGATCTCCAAGGACTATGTCAAATGGGAACCAAGTTTCTAGTCATCAATGTATTGTTCAGATGATATGCCAATATGTTTCCCAAAATAGGGCTCAAAACATCTTCCATTTATTTATCAAAGTTGAGATAGGAATAAAAATGCACATGATGGGATGGATAAAGATGGTTAGAGGATGAGAATTTAAATGGGAAAATTTTGATGGATTTAAATGTGGATAGGGTTTTCCCCAAGTGTCAAGGTACTTGTAGAAATCAAATTATTTACACATGATGTCAAAAAATTGGTTTTCATCATGGTACTTTCCTAAGGCACCATAAGCATGGTTTTCACCATTGGATGAATTATTTATTTTTGTTTTGATTTTTTATTTTTGATTTTTTATTTTTGATTTTTGATTTTTGATTTTTTATCATCTTAACTCATTGGAGGATTACAAGATGCATAATGTTGACCCTTTGATATTTCAAGTACGTTCTACAAAGATATCATATTGATCTTCATTTATTTCTACATTGGCTTCATCTAAATTGATCAGGATGTCATCATAGCCCCTATGAAAGAGGGTGTTACTAATGAGGGTAAAGTAGAAAGTGTATTGGATGGAGGATGTTTATTGATTATGTGAAGGATTTGGAGGGATGTAATGATGGTGATGTGAAGGGGTATCAGGACCAACAATCTCACATTCTATGAGACTAAGAGTAATGATAAATTAAGTGTTTTAGGGATGTCCTTTTATACTAATGATGTTTATAACTTGTGATTTAAAATTGTCCTATAAATATGTTGATGCAGGAGGGAAATTGATTCTTTGATTTTGGTTTGATAATTCCTCAAAGAGGTTTTCTCTAAATGACTTGGATTTTTATCGTCCCATATGCCTCAAACAAGGTTTCACTAGGCGAAGTTTCTTCTAGATTTATAGGATTTTGACCTTGATTGTCCCATGGTGCCTTAAACAAGGTTTCACTAGGGGATGTTAATTTTGGATTTTGATGTATTATATTATGATATTTATTTTTATGGAGGAACACTTTATCTTACCTTATATATATTTTTTTATTTTATGCTCTTCTAGTTATATGTCAATCATGAATTTATTCATTTTTTTATTGTTGTGGAAGATAATTGATGGTAAATGATTTTTTTGGCCCAAATTGATGGGTGTGGGATATGGAATTTCAATTTGGTATAAATTATGGATGGTATTAATAAAAATATGGGTGGTATCATAGTCATTTTATGGACTATTAATGTTGCATGTTTTGATTTTGGATGATGCTTCCTTGGAAATTATGAAAGTATCACTAGCACCTTTATGTTGATTTACAGATGGTTTGTATATGATGCCATGAGAACTTTTGTGTACATGGATATGTATAGGTTAAATTATTATCTAATCATGAATTCCAAGGCCTTTACCTTTTTTTTTAATTTTTTTAATGATTTTTATTTCTATAGAATATTTGTTGTTTTGAAAACAAGACACAAGGTGTCTGTCATGTCCCCTTTTCAAAATTTAACTAATCAAAAAACTCATAGCCTATTCCTTATTTCTTGTAGGATAAGGGATAAAGTTAGGGAAATAATTTAATAATAATTTTTTAAGTTATCCTAAGTCATTTTATTTTATAGAATAAAAAAAGGACACTTATGTGTTATTATTATAAAGGGGTCCAAAAAGTAATATTCATTAGGTTGGCCAAAAAGTAATATTTATCTAAAAGTGTTTTAATTATTTTTAGGGTTAGGGAAACTTGAAAAAGGGAAATTATAAAATAATATTTTGGGCTCAAAATGATTCATTATTATTGACATAAAAACCTTATTCCATATTTTGAGTTTTTTTGTTCAACTTATCCATCTGAGGACAAAAACCCTCTAGTGTACAAGATCCAAGGATGAAAACCTTCCTATCCTTCATGGTGATTCCATATAAGGATCATATGTGTGTTGACATATCAATATTACTTCCATATTTTAATTTTATTAGTGATATTTTTGTGGTGTTGAGGGATCACAGCTAAATAAAGGAACCAAACACGTCATAAGTTTGGATTCAAGCTCCAAACATGTTAGCCACCCCAAGATGCACAACAAATAAACTATGGAAGTCAAATTTAAAAAATAACAAGTTTATCACCAAGTGTAATCTAAGATTATTTAAATAAATCATCAAATTTAGAGATTCATTTCAGTATATGAACTTACCAAACTCATGGGATTAGCAATAAATGAGTCATTGTTCCAAGTATTAGGTATTGGTAGAAAATAATTTGTAGATGAATTTTGAGCTTTATTAAGAATCACTTTTAATACTAAATAACTAATGAAACAAGTCATTAATTATAAACAAATGAGGTCATGTATTCTCAAGGAAAATGGAATTCAAGTATTAAAATAGGGATAGCTGGTATTGTTGTAAGTTTACGGCAGACATCTATGTACATAACAAAAAAATAAAAACCTTGATCTCTCTTAAACTACAAGTACTAAATACTAATGGTAAATTTAAAGTGCAATCAAATGAAAGGATCCATACACAACAAACATCAGGAATTCTTACCACATGTAATCATATAAAAAAATTGGAGTTTAAAATAAATTATATCATTTACAACATGAATTTGGCAATTAGTCTAACTTCATGAAATTTGATTTACAGTCTAGTTTTAAATTCTCTGAGGCAACATAAATTGTAAACAAAAATAATTTGATGTAGGTAGTGAAGGTGAAATATCAGAATGATCAATTTGGAATTGCAAGTTCCCAATGATGAATTAGGATCTAGGTATTACAGAGATAGTCATTTTGTGAAAGATAAAGTAGTTGATCTTGTGATTGCTTGAGGCAAAATAATTCTAGGAAGGGTAGATTATCATGTCCCCTTTTTAAAATTAAACCAATTAGAAGACCTTTAGCCTATTCCTTATTTATCATAGGCTAAGGGATAAAGTTAGGGAATAATTTAATAATAATAATTTAATATGTAAAAAGGACACTTATGTGTTATTATTATAAAAGATGCCAAAAAAAATATTGTTTAAGTGGGCCAAAAATTAATATTTATCTAAAAAAAATTTAAATGATTTCAAGATTAGAGAAAATAGAAAAAGGAAAATTATAAAAGAAGACCTAGGATCAAAAGGATTAGTTATTCATTATTATTTAAATCAAAACCCTATTCTATATTTTGAACTTGTGTGTTCAACTTATCCATCTGAGGATGAAAACCCTCCTATCCTTCATGGTGATTCCATTTAAGGATCATATTTGTGCTAAAATATAAAGATTAATTCCATATTTTAGTTTGTTTATTAATATTTTTGGCGTTTAACGATTTTAGCTAAATAAAGGAACCCAACACATCATAAGTTTGGATTCAAGTTTCAAACATGTTAGCCACACCAAGATGCACAACGAAGAAATTATGGAAGTAAAATTTTAGAAACAACAAGAAGTTTAGTGCCAAGTAAAATCCAAGTTTATTTCCATCAATCATCAAAAATAGAGATTCATTTTAGTATATGAACTTTCCAAGCTCATGGGATTAGTGGTAAATGAGTCATTATTCCAAGCATTAGGTACTGGCAGCAAACAATTTGTAGATGAATTTAGAGATTCATTAAGAAGCACTTTTATTACAAATAAACTAGTGAAATAAGTCACTAATGATTAAAAAAGGAGGTCATGGGATTCTTAAGGAAAATGGAATTCAAGTCTAGAGACATGGATGGATGGTATTTTTGTAATTAATGTTACAATAGACATTTGTGTTCATAACAAAAAATAAAGACCTCAAGCTTTCTATAACTACAAAGAAAAAATACTAGAGGTAAATTCCAAGTGCAATTGGATGAAAGGAGTCATACACAACAAACCTCATGTATTCCTACTACATGCAATCATATAGATAAATTTGGAGTTGAAAATAAATTATATCATTTATAGCATGAATTTAGAAATCAATGTAACTTAATAGATTCTAATTTATAGTCTAATTTTAAATTATTTAAGGCAACCATAAATTGTAAACAAAAAGCACCTAATGTAGTTAATGAGGTAAAACTCTTAGATGAATCCATTTAGAATTGGAAGTTTCCAAGGATGAATTAGGATCCAATTATTATTTATATGGTCATTTTAGGAGAGGTAGATTAATTGATCTTGAAATTGCTTGAGGGCAAGTAATTATTGGAAGATCGAACTATCATGTCCCAGTTTCAAAATTAAATCAGTCAGAAGACCCAACCTATTCCTTATTTCCCATAGGCTAAGGTATAAAGTTAGGGAAATAATTTAATAATAATGTTTTAAGATGTCCTAAATCACTTTATTTTTTAACATGTAAAATGGAAATTTATTTTTTATTATTATAAAGAGGGCCAAAAAGTAATATTCATTAAGTGGGCCAAAAAGTAATATTTATCTAAAAGTGTTTTAAATACTTTTAGGGTTAGGAGAAACTGGAAAAAGGGAAATTCTAAAAGAAGAGTTGCACTCAAAAAAAATCATTAGTCATTATTATTGAAATCAAACTCATTTTTTATATTTTGAGCTTTTGTGTTCAACTTATCCATCTGAGGAAGAAAACCCTCCAGTGTACAAGATCTAAGGATGAAAACCCTCATATATTTCATGGTGATTCCATCCAAGGATCATATGTGTGCTGACATATCAAGATTAATTCTATATTTCAGTGTGGCTATTGATATTTTTGTGGTGTTGAGGGATTGTAACTAAATAAATGAACCCAACACATTAAGTTTGGATTCAAGCTCCAAACATGTTAGCCACCCTAAGATATACAACAAAAAAATTGTGAAAGTCAAATTTTAGAAAAAAACAAGTTTACCACCAAGTAGAAGCCAATTTTATTGCCATCAATCATCAAAAGGAGAGATTCATTTCATTAGATGAACTCGTCAGGTTCATGGGATTAGTGGTAAATAAGTCATTTTTCCAAGAATTAGGTATTGGCATCACATATTTTACAAATGAATTTGGAGCTTCATTAAGAAGCACTTTCAATACAAAGGAACTAGTGGAAAAAGTCATTAACGATAAATAGAGGTCATGGGATTTTCAAGGAAAATGGAATTCAAGTCTAGAAACATGGATAGCTAGTATTATCATAAGTTTGTAGTAGACTTTTATGTTCATAACATTAAAATAAAGACCTCAAGCTCTCCAAAACTACAAATACTAAGTAAATTCCAAGTGAAATCAGATGAAAGGAGTCATACACAAAAAACATCAAGGATTCTTACTGCATGTAATCATATAGATAAAGTTAGATTTGAAAAAAATTATATCATTTATATTATGAATTTGGCAATTAGTCTAACTTCATGAAATCTGATTTACAATCTAGTTCTAAATTCTCTGAGGTAACCATAAATTGTAAACAAAAAACATTTAATGTAGGTAATGAGGGTGAAATCTCAGAAGGATCTATTTAGAGTTGTAAGTTCCCAAGGATGAATTGGGATCTAGGTATTACAGAGATGGTCATTTTGGAAGAGACATAGCAGTTGAGCTTGCATTTGCTTGAGGACAAGTAATTATAGTAAGAGTAAACTATCATGTCCCATTTCCAAAATTAAAACAATTAAAATACGCATAGCCTATTACTTATTTCCCATAGCTAATACATAAAGTTAGGGAAATAATTTAATAATAATATTTTATTTTTTCCTAATCACTTTATTTTATAACATGGAAATGGGACAATTATGTGTTATTATTATAAAGGGGGACAAAAATTAATATTCATTATGTGGGCCAAAAATTAATATTTATCTAAAAGTGTTTTAAATGATTTTAGGATTAGGGAAACTATAAAAATTAAAATTGGAAAATAAAATAAGGGATTAAAAGGATTCTTTATTCATTTTATTGAAATAAAATCATTATTCCATATTTGAGCTTTTATGTTCAACTTATCAATCTAAGGATGAAAACCCTCCTATCCTTCATGGTGATTCCTCCAAGGATCATATTTGTGTTGACATATCAAGATTAATTATAGATTTCAGTTTGGTTATTGATATTTTGTGGATTTTAAGGATGTATCCAAATTTTAGATTTTATGAAGTTTTATAATGTTGTATTCCAAACCCTATTGTGTAGCCACTCATCATTTTATTGAGGGTTTTTCCCTACCATATCATTCAGATCCCATTGTACCATTTTGGAGCTATTATACCATCCAAAACCCTAGATCAACACTATGGGTAGATTGTTATGCATTAGTTGGCTTGCCTTGATAGCTTTCATATCATCTCCAAGTTATCTTATATAACCTTATCATAATCTATATCAATGGTTAGACTTTGATCACCATTGTTCCCATTAAAATAAATATTATATTGTGCCATAACACACACACACACATCCCATTTTAAAAATTCAAAATAGGGACCCATTATTTTGAATATCTTTATACAGGCCTATTTAAACCTTAGGAATCCATGATATGGATTTATTCATGCAAAATTCTAAGGTTATCTTGGGGGTCTAAAGTTATAGAATTTTGAAAATTGAAAATCAAAGCTTGAACGATCATCTTGATTTATCCTAAATCTTAGGTTTTCATAATTCTCATGATTTATATGAACTAATAGGACTAATGTTTGTCTTAGTGTTTCTATATTTTGAATTATTTTAGGACCATTGGCATGGACTTATTACTTATTCATAGTCAAGCCTAGATTTATTATGCACAAGATCAAGATAGGTGGCATCATTGCATTATACAGAACTTATAAGACCTTTGCAAAATTTTATAAGTCTTTAAAGATCTTGAGATTTGATATTCCAATAGGTGGAATCTATATGGCATAAAGAACCTTTATCTTTAACAAAAAATTGAAGTGTTTAAATTTTTTGACCTTCGATAAGAGGCCACATGATGTTTTTTCATTATATGGAACCCTAAAAGTTATAAAATTAAAATTAATGGTTTAATGGTTATGATTTCATGTAGTCTAATGGTTCTAAGCTCCTACAATCTAATGGTTCCAATTTCACATAGTCCCATGGTTTTGAGTTCACATAGTCTAATGGTTTCACATTTTTGAGCTCCAAAAATTTGACACTTGGAACTTTTTATTTACCTAGAACTATAGAAGAATTTCATGATTTTAATAAACCCAAGACTTGTAGTTTAATACTTATTAGCTTCTAAGCTCTAATAAGATGACAAGTCGCATAGCTATATCATCCTAGACTTTGAAAATAAGACATACTCAGTCAATAAGCTAATGACCCCATGGCTTTGATCCCTCATAACTTTGTCCTTTTGAGCTTGCACCATGTGTTAACATTTTATTATATAAAATATTTACACAAGCATACATATATCAAAGAGATCCCATCTTTCCCAATACCTATAGACTAAAGAATACAACAAGTGGCATAATTACGTTAACTCATGACCCTAAAGTATATAAAACTTATCTATAAATCTAAAGGCCCGAGAGAAAAAAAATTGAACAAGTGGAACAATCCAAAAGACAGGATCAAAATATAAATAAATGAGTTTGACTGTAAGGAAAAGAAGTGAATAAACAAGGATTTGATAGTTGTCTAGAACATGATGACTAGACACATAAAGCTCTTGAATAGTTGCCATCTAGAAAACAAGTGAACCTACTAAAGTCGATTGGTACATTTAAATTGAAATGGAAATGAAACCAAAAGGTTTTTATTTGCATTGATGACACATGTAAACATTAAATACTCAAACTTTTGGACAATATATGTAAAATCTAGCTGAAATTTAGTCATTTCACCATCAAGATATCAATCTAACTCTGAAAATTATGAGCCCTCGGGCATCCAAAGAGCCCTAGTTTTATTCAGTGAATTTCCAAAGAATAAACCAAATGATGTGCAAAATAAATTGCATAGTTTGGATTAACAAAATGGCCTCCTCTTCAAGCAAGCATGTGCTCAATCCCCCTCAGTCTATTCTTGTACTAGAGGTGAGAAATTTCTAGACATAATGTTTGATAAAGCTGCCCTAAAATTTAAATTCCTTTGTTATTCATCCCTTTTAAATGTTGTAGAGTCTTTGGTGCCCTAATCCATGCAAGACCAACTATCTACATATGAGAAGCAATACGTTGATGGCATGTTTACAATTAAAACACAAGGTCTCCATCTAGCGGCAATAAACTGGATGTAATGCCTTGCATGGACCTAATTAGAGTTTTATTTTTCAATGTAACATTTTATGGAGATTTCTTGCATATTAAAAAAAGTAAAAATGTAGATGTAATTATTTATGGTAAGGCTTTTGAAAGTATCTTAGGATTTCATAGCCAAAAATTTCCTTTAACCAAGTCTCATCCAATGTTTGGCTTGAGCATAACATAGTTGATGGGAAATTGAAATAATGATTGGTTAAAGGATAGAGGTTCATTCTTAAAGGAAGAATTTCCTTCGACATCATTGTCAAATTTAGACCTAGAATTAGGATAGTTATGGCTCTTTTCAATAGATTGTATAGTTTTGAGAGCATAGCTTATGTGCAAGTATAATGTGTCCATCTACTAGACATTCTTTTAACTTTAGACAAGTTAGTTTCCATAGGGGAAGTTATAAGTGCAAGGTTGAAAAAATAGATGTTTTATCCTAATCAAAGGTTGGATGATGGTAATATTTACATGATGTCATACTACTAGATGTCATCCTAGGCACAATCCATAAGAAACATGGGGAGCGATATAATCCCTCAACAAAGTATCTACGTAACAGAATCTATGAAGATTATTCTTTCATGTTCATCTATAGATTTAATTTTGAAATTCAAAAGATACATGAGTAAATCTACCATCGATTATACCAAGTAATCTATGGCATCCACATGCTTAGGCTATTTGAAAAAATGAAAAAAACTATTGTTAAAATGGGTGATTATTATTATTACCCCAAGTATACAGTCATTGGAGTTGAAATCACAAGGGTAGCTCCTATGTTCTTACCATGCCACATGCCAAGTAAAATTTTAGAATAGGAGGTGGATTTTCAACTATACAATAGTATTGATGAGGAGTTAGGTCAAAAGCATCAAGCCTATTTATATAAAACTCCTTTGATTATTGGACAACTTTAATTTGTGGTTATGCCACATTTTATCCAAGTTGTAAAATTTAGGTTTTACTATAATTTGAAGGAGGCCCAATTTAGGGAATGGGACCCCAAGAAGAAAATTAGGACATACCTTAGGGATTTCAAAGAAAATAATAAGGTAAAAATTTTGTATGGACACTATAAGTATGATCTTAATGTTGTTTTTTTGAATGCACTAGATGATAATGAAGTATGGATAAGAATGAAGGATAATTAAATGTCCATGATTTATGCTCAATATCTTCAATTAAATATTGAGATTACTGAAGAGTAAGATAAAAAGATGGAAGAACAAGAACAAATAGAATGGATCCATCAATGGCCTCCCACTCAGCCATAGGATTTAGATGGGAAAAACCAATATCCCTTTCCTATAAGATAATACTCAGGTTTACAAGAGAAAGAGTCCAATAGTCAAAGGGAGTCAAATATTCAAATAAGGAGAGAAATTGTAAGAGGCCTCCCCATCCTCAATTGCCCTCTTCATCTTCAAACACTACTTCTATAATTTTAGGAATAGCTACTGCCAATGAGAAAACAACACCTCCTTAAGACTAAAAGAAGAGCATATTGTTGTTGGCACCTCTGACACCACTTATAACTACCACCCAATTAAATCTCCCTAAGTTTCTATAGGGTTATTTCATGTCAATTTCAACTTCTTCTCTTTAGACACCTTTGGTAAGACCACATCCATCCACTACCATCAATAAGGAGGCATATTCTTAAGCACTCCCTACCATACCATTCCATTCTCCAATTAACCTTCCTCCCACTATTGTTATTCCTCCATTCACCATTCATTTACTACCACCTACAGTGATACTTTCCACCACTTTAGCTCATTCAGTTATTTCACTATCTCCCTCTCTTTCCACTCCCCCTGTGGTCACTTACTAGAGGAAAGATAAAGGTCCTTCCACTTCTTCTAAGGGAAAATAAATATAATAAAGGCCATATTTTAGTCTCCCCACCATAGAGGAATTGTTTAATTAAGAATAATAAGAGGAGCCTACACTAGTGATATCTTAAATTGAGTATAAAAATAATGAAGATTAAGAATATGTGGAAATAATTATGGGAATTGGGATTGAATTGAGTGAACAAACATCCCCAGATGATGAAGAGATAGAGTTGGATAAGGCTAAATCCATCAGCTTAGAAAGCTTTTAATAGTTTTCTCTTTAGATTAATAAATACTCATGGAGGAACTAAAACAACATAAGTGAGGTAGTTTCTTCTCTTGATTCCTCTATTTACACTATAAATATTCTAGCTATAGATTTACCTCCAGTTATCCCCGATATTATTTTGTCTAATTATGTGGATACATCCATTCTTTCTTATTCAATGCAAATAAAAGACCCAAAGAAATGGGTTCATTTTCAAAGTAGGTTTAAAGTTTCCACTTACAACCTTATAAGTCCACTAGACCTCAAGAAACATTCAACTCAAATATATTTTCATATGCCAAAATATTCATCCATACATTTAACCACTATGACTATTGAGACAACTCTAGGTTTGACCTGGTATGTAGCTAAAGTCACTCTATTAAGAGGGCTTTCACAATGGGAGAGGATTGTTTATCCACCTCTCCAATTCCCCATACAAATAAGTGCATCATTGGTACCTCCAATGATGACTCCTCCACCTTCCACATCTGAATACCCCATCCCAAAAGATGAAGAACTAGGGGAACTTGTTATTCTTGAATGGGAAAAGGAGATGTAGAAGTCAAGCGATGAGAAATAGAACCTAGTTGTCACAGATTTACCCATAGTCTCTACCAAATTTGACAAGAATATTAAAACCATAGAAAGGGTGAGGAAGAGGAAGGCTTTGAATTTGCACACAAGGGAAGAAATTGAATTCTATCAAAGAGAAAATCTATTTCCCTTGGAAAAGAAATTAAAAAAGGATCCAAGGGATCCTAATGAATATAAATAAGATTTCTTCACTTTTTTGGATTCAACTGATGAAGCCATGAAAGAGGTGTATAAAAGTAAATAGGAATCACATCAAAGATTAAATTAGAGATAAACTATACATTCTCCTTGATAAATAATTGATGATGTGAAGAATGTAGCTACTAAAATATACAATATTTTATATAGTATCTAGGTTTCCAAAACATGAAGCCAATCCAATAGAACAAATGTAACCAATTTTTTTCATAAAATTAAATAACTAGAGAAGATATTTAATTTCTTGGTTCAATGCTCTAGAACTAGTGCCTTCAACTAATTAAATTTGATGTCCAACATGGATACATCAAGGTGCCTTAACTACATAATTTCAAGAAGAGATCCTTCCTTTGATTGGCATAATTAGATGAAGACTTTACTAGGACATTTCTCAAATCATAAAAGTGAGGCCTTAGAAATTTTGAATGACATGAGGGTCACTGATGTGATCATTCTTACAGTTGAACTACTCAATAGTCCAAACTTTGAGAACCTCCTTCAAGTAGCTGCAAACAACTTCAAGGAGGAAGTTAAAGGCACTATATACAAAACCAATGATGAAATATTGTAATTGATTAATTTTTGTAAGGATAGGGTGACAAGATCTAAAGCTCTAGGAGAAGAATTCATGAGCTCAGAAGCTAAATAAATATCATTGATGGCTAAGACCATCAAACTATTTAAACCTTCCCTATTCAATTGTAACATCATAAATAAAGAGTTTGATGTAGCACACTCAAATAAATAGCATTGATGGCTAAGGCCATCAAACTATTTAAACCTTCCCTATTCAATTGTAGCATCATAAATAAAGAGTTTGATGTAGCACACTCTTTATTTAATTAAATCAAGGCAAAAGAGATAGCATTAGGATTAGTGTCAACCATGCAACTAACTTACAGTATTGACCCAGTATCTCAAAGCTCTCAATTTTTAGGATATGTAATCATGCAAACTCTAGTAGGCCTAGTTTTGATTCCATAAGGAAATTTTATGACTATTTCAGTCCCTCAAGTTTTCACTCCATATTATTTAGCTAATGGTGCCACATCATCACCCATCTAAATATAATTATGTACTTTCATGTTTTTACTAAGATGTAACTTCGGTTCCATATATACATTGCATGTATATATTGTATTTTTAACTATAAGGGTATATTCTGGGCTAACTACTATACATACATATTTTGCATGAGATTAGGAAGCAAGTCCTATTTTTGTAACTATAATATTAGACTTCACTTGAGAGATGAAACCTTACCCATCCGAAACCTATTTATACTTGAAATGTCCTAGTCCCAAATGGAGGAGAATTTTTGTCGTTAAGATTAATAAAAAATTATGAAGAAGTTATGGAATCTTAGTCTTGATGTGTAAATTTTGATCCTTATCCAACTTGTGGATTTTTTAAGAAGTATTATAATTTTTGTTTCTTAGTCTTTAGTTTTGTATAATTTAGCTTTTATTTATATTCATTCAAATTAAGCTATAACTTATCTAAATATATTTTGCATACAAATCATAATCCCCTCTTGTGGATGTGTTAATGTAGTGTAAAAAATGAGATAAACTTTGATTTCATGTGTTTAAGTATGATGTATCTTGGTTCACTTTGACTCCTAACCATGTTTGATTATTGGTGTGTTATAGTAGCTTACAAAAAATACTAGTCTGTGATCTCTTATCCAACTTAAGTTCAAGTACTAGTATTAAAATGTTTCATCTAGTGTGGTCTACAAGACTCATTTTCTACCCTACCTTCCCCTCCTTTTTGAGTTTCTTTTGAATTCCTAACCATCTTAGTTAGAACTATCATCAGTCCATCCATATCAATTAGATCTAGGTTCACCCATATCCAACATGCCTATGGTAAATAATCTGCCTCACTTTCCATTATTCCACCAAAAATTTGTTTATAAAACCCAATACCTCATAACTCATGTTTTAGAGTGAACACCTTCTCACTGATCCTAAAATGTTAGAGGCTACCTTGTAAAAAAATTTATGGTTTATATGAAACCCACATCAATAGAGTAACATAAATTTGGTGTTATAAAAAGGGCATGAACCTTCACCTCTATTTTATTTTAAAATAATCACTTGAGTCACATTGGAAGCACCTAAAAAACATAGAAGGTCAACCTCAGAAACTAACTTATTATTCCCACCTTTGGAAATCCAAAATAAAATTTAGGTCTGATAAAGGAGTTAGGAGATAAAAATAGGATCAAACATTCTTTCTAGGTTGGCAACCATCCCTTCCATTACTCCCAATGGCCCATCCTTAACCTTAATCGTAACCTCAAATATAAGCTCTAGTTCAGGATCCAACTTGGATGACTAGTTCTACTATCAATGTTACAAGAGTTGTCCATGACTGACCTGTTGACCATTTTGTGAATCATACATGCCAAAATGGGCACCCCCCCTTCTTTTTCCTTGAAGCCTTATTCTTCATGACCTTTTACACTAAAACTAGGACTTAACCCTTTAAAAATCAAGGAAAAAGTTACTTTTGCATAGGTGCAGGTGTTCTCTCATCAAGCATTTGTCTTTTCCAGCACTCACAAAGCAAATCAGGTTCTCAGAATAGCATTACTTGTAAGCTTTACAAGTAATAAGTACGATCACTTGACAAACCCAAAGGGGTATATGGCCAGTTGCAATGCAATTCAAGTTTTTCAAGGTCCTTTAATTTCTAATTTTCATGATTTGGAGTCATTCATAAACCCGAAAGGGTAAGGAAGAAGCAATCAGGTTTTGAGATGTCTTTACCTCAAAGCTTTTGAGTAACTCTTTCAAAAGAGCCTAAATTGGTCTTAGATGCTTCTTAAGGTAAGTGTTTTTTCTGCAGAAGGTACTTGGGCATTCTGTAGGGTCATTTGCAATTTCCCTGAAGGTTATGTGCCCTTATGGGAGATACTTCAAAGATAAAATAGACCTTTACAAAACTTTTGAAGGGTATGTTGGAAGGTAGAATGGACCTTGCAGAGGGCTTTTCATCGATGTAAGGACCAGTAAAAAAGTTATAAAGGGAACTTTTAGCTCAAAATACCCTTGTGAAGGGTATCTGGTTGAAGCAAATGGGCAAAGATAGGAATCCCAAAGGGAACTTGCCCTTCATAAAAAAGTGAAAAGTGGAAAGAATTCCTTCAGACTTTTTGTCTGAAGGAAAACTAAAGAAGAAAATCCAAAAGAGAATTCCTTCAGAAAAAATGTCTAAAGGAATTCCTTCAAATATTTTTTTTGAATAAATTTGACAGTTACAAAAATTTTGAAGGGTAGGTGTCTTTGTGGGGGGGGTACTTGGTCATGAAAGTGGACCATTTCATTTTTTTTTAAGGGTGACTTTCTTTTCAAAGTGGACCATTGCAGCTTTTCCAAAAGTATTGTTTCTAAAGGTAAAGGTCATTTTTGAATGCCAAAGGACCATTTCAATCTTTTTTAAGGGTCACTTTCCCATCAAAAAAGTTTATTTTTAAAAATTTCGAAGGATTATTTCAAAATTTCCAAAGGGCTCTTTCCCTTTGGGAAAGTTCACTGTCAAAATTCTGAAGAGACACTTAAAAAAACTAAAGGAATTGTCCTAGTGAGTGATGACTATATGGACATCAATTATATGATGGAGGAATATCTGTTGGGATTCAAATGTCCAATGATAGGCCTATGAACATCAACTTTGAGGTGATAAACTAGTCGTTGGGAAGTCATCAAGCTGGAAAAGCCTGAAGGCCCACCAATAGAAAGCTAAAGAGTGCAAGCCCAAAAGAGAATTCCTTCAGACAAAATGTTTGAAGGAATTCCTTTGTACATTTTGTTTGAAGTAATTCAAAACCAAAAGCCCAAAATCATAAAAAATGAATGAGTGATCAAGCAAAGAAAGGAACCCGAGAGAAAATAACAAGCGCCCAAGAGCCTGAATGGCTAAGGATAAAAAGGGAAATAGCAACGTAATAAAAAACAAAGTGGGTAACCTAGAATGTGGTCACATGCATAATAAAACAATAACTCAAAATGTTCCAAGTGGTGTGATAAGTCAAAGCTCAGACCCAAGGATGAACCAGACCAAGGTAGGTGGCATAGGTGTCATCAGAAAGAGGAGTAAATGCACTTAGGTGAAATAGTCTCTACCAAAAACCAATAAAAGGATTGGTTTTTGAACTAAAGAGGAGAGTATCCCATGTTTTCATGCTTCACCATTAATGCATAGCTAGTTTTTCTTAGCATTAAATAGAGCATGGCCTAGTCAACACAACTTGGGGATGGCCTTATCATTTGTTAGAAGGAGTATCCCATGCTTTTGTAGGACTAGGGTAGCATGGTTGTCTGATACAAAGCTGGAAGGATACGATAGTATCATGGGCTTGAGGTCACTATAGAAGTGTTTAATATAGCATGGGTTTTCAGCTCTTAACTTTTTAATTATCTATTTCCAAGCTCTCTATATATTTGTAACATCTCATTTGAGAGAGGATCTATTAGCGTTATATGGTGAAGCCCTGAAGACATTTATGTTGAATCAAAAGAAGCATTTTTACCTCCATTTAAGCTTTCACTTTTGCATATGTCTATGGTTTTCTCTTATGTTAAGTCATTTCCTTTTCATGATTTCATAAGTTTATGCAAACATATCTAGTTTATTGCAAGTTCTTCTATTGCAGGTCAATAAGAAGTGTCCAGCTTAGAGTATAGGTGCATGTGAACAAGTTGTCCATAGTGTGTCTTAGAACACCTCTGGTAGTTCTTCCTCCATGTGTCTCCATAGGATCCCCTGTTGAAACACTGATGCAGGAAAGGTTCTCATTTAAATGAAGTGTATGTTTTCTTCTCTCTAGTGTAAAGTGTATGTCAAAGTTGAGTAGACCAACCAGTTTGGTGCATCACCACATTAGTTAGGTTTTATTTTCACTATTTCTCTCTCTTTACACACCACCCCCCATTATTAATAGTAGGAAATCTAAGGCCTCAAGTTGCATCAAGGGGAGCTAACCCTTAATCTAGAGATTCATCCCTCAAGTTTGCAATGCATAGTAAGAGGAATGTCTCCATTGTGCCACATGGAGGAAGAGAGTTAAGCCTCCCTTCAGAGGGTGAAATCCATAGTGTTAATAGTTTTTGGCACAATTAGTGGGACAAATTTATATGTCCTACAAGTTTTAGGATTAGTGTTAGTCTTGATATTGTTAAAAATGTAAAATAAGGAGCTATAATTCAGCACCTAGTGACTCCATTCAGGAACTCAATCTCTAGTTAATGATCAGCCTAGCATCCCATGCCAAAGGTCACTAGAAGATCTTCTTCTAGGGGTGTCCCTTTTGAATTAATTGATTTGCCTTTGAACTCAACAAAAGGCTGAGGTTTGCAAATACTCACCCTTACGTAGTAAGCCACTTTTCCAAACTAGCCATAAAATACACCTACTCAAGGAGACCCTAATTGAATCCTTTCACAGCCATGGTAGCCATCATGGATTTCCATTTTTTGGCCTTCAACATTCAAAGTCCCTTAAACCTTCAACAATATGACCCAATTCTAGGGATATCTCTCAAAAGTGTTCCTCCCTTTAGTGGAGAGGGCCCAATCACTGTTGTCAAAAATATTAGAAACATAGCCAACCTCTGCAACATCCATTATCACTGAATAAAATGTAGCCATCAGATTGCTATCCTTTTCCTTTAAAGGGAATGTTTTTTACTAGTATGAGACATTGCCTATGAACTCATTTGGCTTGTGGAATGAGTTAGGGACCCTCTTGACCAATAGGTTTGGGGGAAAAATTACCATTTATCTCTAGCTAAGAAATTGACCACCATGAAGAGATCCCCACATGAGTTTATGCAAGATTTTAACACTAGGTTCCAAAAGACTTGGGACAAAATCCCAATTCTTATGCAGCTAACCCCAAGCTATGCTTTCCTTTACTACTTCAAGGCCCTGAATAGTGACATTATTGTCATGATATAATCCATGGGTGGGAACACTCTACCCGTTACTTATGAGATAGCCATAGCTACTAAAAATTGACTTTTTTAAGCAGGAAAGATAGCTCCTAGACCTCATATGCCCCTCTTTCTTGATTTGCAGGCCTTAGTCCATCCTATTTGCCCACCCTAGCTCCTTTGCCTAATCCAAAGAAGCCAGTTGTTACCCCTATAAATGATCTTTTTGAAGTTAAGAGTCTACTATAGAGTGTTACCAATGAGTTAGTTGCCCTCAAGAGACAACAAGCTCAGAGTTATAGGTCAAATCAAGGCTACCAGCAGTTTGGGCAAGAAAATAGACCTCCCTTCAAAAATTATAATCAAGGTAAAGGTCAAATTAAACATGTTAATCCTTACCAAATCTATAATCCAAATGCCCCTTCATCTTCCAAGGCTCTTATCCCCACTCAAAATAATTTGGTGCAGGAGCAACCAAATTATCCACCCTTAGAGTATGGCCAAGAACAGGTTGCTTATGCCAATAATCAAAGCATGACCACACAAGGTGATTAGGCAGCCCAATTCTCAAATTTTGGGATATCAACATAACTTGGGATGGATAGCAGGTAGGCTCAATCTGATTCCACTCTTATAAATCACTTAGAAGGAGAGTTATACATAGTCAACTATGTGGGGAGCATAAGTAATTAGAATGATTATGTTGTAGCCAACACCAAGCCCAAAAGGAGAGCTATTGATGAAGTTCAAGCAACCACTCAAGCACCTATAGCATCTCCTTCACCATAATCAAATCAAAAGTTTCCCAATTATAGGCCACCAGTTACAGCTTTAGCTCCTCAAGTTGCACCATAGGTTACGAATGTTCCCAAGGAGAAATCTAAAGGGGGAAATCCTTCAATCAATGTAGTGGACCAAATGAAAAATTTACACATGAACATCTCATTATGGGATTCTTTAGCACTACCAAGACAAAATGATATACTCCAAAAGGAATTACACGGGTTAGGTGAGCAAGCTGTCCAAGCAAGAACTGATAATGTGTTGATAGTAAATAGGGCCCCTCCCATGGGAGGTTAAGCAAAGAAGGATGAGAAGTTCCCTCCCTTCTATTTGTCCCTAATTATTGGTGATTTCTTGGTCCATAATTGCATCATTGATAGTGGAGCAAGCACCTTAGTTATGCACAAATGCATAGCTAATAAGCTAGGCCTCAAATATGATCAAATGACCAAAGGAGTTCTAGAGTTGGATGGATCACTAGCTAAGACCTTGGGAGTGGTAAGATGCTTGAATCTGACTCTCCATGCTTGTCTGACCTTCTCAATTCCCCATGATGTGGTAGTGGTATATGTTCCTCCTTACTTTACTCTTTGCTTGTCAAGGGATTTCACATCCAAGATAGGTGGATACTTGGCAACCAATTGGTCTTACATGTTTTTTAGGATAGAGTATGGAACTAAAGTGAAGATTGAGTTAGATCCCATCCACAAGGATCACCTAGAGCCATACTCACCCAAAATGGTGAATGTAAACTATGCAATCATTAATGAAGAAGAGCTCTAGGTGGACCAATCTCCATCATCTTCCCTTGTAGGAGTTGTTGACCTGCTCCTAAATGAATGGAGAAATGACAATTTTGAGCATGATCCTTACAAGTTCATTGAATAAGATGGTTTTGGAGTCTACTGAATGCATGAGAAATATGATTTCATGTTGAAATTAATAAAGATAGATTAAGAGGACTGTGGTTTGTGGCAGCTATTCTTTGATGGATCTATAGGCAAGTTGGGAGCCGGTGGTGGAGAAATGTTGGTTTCACCTTCAAAGGAGAAATACTTCTTAACTTTTAGGTTTTAGTTCTTCTGCACCTACAATGTAGTAGAGTATGAGGCCCTTGTTCATGGCCTAGAATGGGCAAGGAAGAGAGGAATCAAAGAATTTTAGGTGTTTGGAGACAGTGAGTTGATTGTGAACCAAGTGAGAGGTCAAATCTTGACCAAAAACTCCTTACTCAAGTCTTACAAGCATAGAGTGTGGGACATTATGGATAACTTCATTGCTTTTAACATCACTTCCATTCCAAGAGAGGAGAACAATCATGTGGATAGACTAGAAGTAGTTGGTACTGAGTTTGATATCCCAAAGGGGGTGAGACAAAGCAAGAACCAACATCATTTAAAGGTGATTGTGAGGCCCTCCATACCAGACAATGTCACCAATTAGTAGGTGTTTGAAAGTGACCAAAAAATAACACTTTTATTATAAGAAGAAGCTGAGTTCATTTTCAAAAATTAGTCCAATTTGTAGTATTTGTATGATGGGAAGATTGTTCAACTAAAGACCAACAGGCTTCCCAAAGGTTTGGTAAATCTTGAGAGCATCTTCAATGAAGATGACCAACTCAAGAGAGAAAAAGAAAGCATGTCAATCAGGAAGAAAAATTATGAAATGGTAGAGATCTAAAAGGATAAGATGCTTTCACTTGGGAAGGTATGTACCAATAAACAAAAGCATGATTTCATTATGTTATCCTAAGAGTTTGTTGATGTCTTCACTTGGGAGTATGGTGATTTGAAGGGATTTGACCCAAGCTTGTCCCAACACACCATTAAACTAGAAGAAGGTGCCAAACACATCAAGTAAAAGCAAAGGCCAATCAATCCAAATATTGAGCTTCTCATGAGGAAGGAACTCACCAAATTGATCGAGTATAGGATCATCTTCCCTATCAAACACTCTTCCTAGTTAGCCAATTTGGTCCCTGTTAGGAAGAAGAATAGAGAGGTTAGATTGTGTGTGGATTTCAGAGACCTGAATATAGTCTCACCAAGAGATCACTATCCCCTTCCAAGTATGGAGAAAATTCTTCAGATGGTTATAGGTAGTGAAATATTCTCTCTCATAGATGGCTACTCAGGGTACAATCAAATCCTAGTATAAGAGTGTGACCAATACAAGATAGCCTTCACCACCAAGTAAGGAATATACACCTATAGGAAGATGATATTTGGATTGTCAAATGTTAGAGCTACCTTCCAATGTGCTATGGATATGGCTTTCCAAGGTTTGATCAATGACATTATGTTGGTTTATCTTGATGATGTGGAAATCTTCTCCAAGGAGGCAAGTGGACATTTAAAGCACCTGAGGTAAATCTTTGAAAGGTGTAGAGAGTTCAGCATCTCTCTCAACCCAAATAAATGCATGTTTTCCATCCATGAAGGCAAGCTCTTGGGCCATGTAATTTCAAAAGAAGGCTTGTCCATTGATCTATAAAGGGTGCACATTATCTTAGCATTGTCCTTGCCTAAGCACAAGAAGGGCCTGCAAAGTTTCTTTGGTAAAATTAATTTCATTAGGAGATTCATTCCTAACTTTTCTAAGTTGGTCAAGCCACTAACTTCCATGCTAAGGAAGGATGAGAAGTTCACATGGATATCAAGAAGAAGAGAAAGCTTTGAAGGCATCAAGCAAACTATCACCCAAGCTCCTACCCTGACTAGTCTAGACTTCTCCAAGGACTTCAATCTATACACCTTTCATAATGAAGAGGTAATCTATGTTATGCTCACTCAAGCGAATGGTGAGAATTTAGAATAGCCTCTCACTTTTTTCAACCAAGGTTTAGAAGCCTAGGAGGTTACATACATGTATGTTGAGAAGCAGGTGCTTATAATCATATGAAGTCTAAAGAAGTTTAGACATATGTTGTCTAATAGAAATATTCACATCCTGGTGCAACATCCTAGTGTAAAATACTTCTTGCTAAGCCAAGACTTGAATGAGAAAAGGGCAGGTTGGATCACCAAAGTAATGGAGTATGATGTAGAGATTAAGACCACCAAGTTGGTAAGGGGAAGAGGGCTATATGAACAACTTGATATAGAATTTAAAGATCTGAAGGAGGATTTTTTGGTACTCAATGATGAACCTACAATAGTTGTACTTACAATCATGAAGAGCTAGGCACAAGACATGGTCCATTTCCTTCAAACTGGTGAGTGTCCACAAGGTCTTGATAAGACCAAGAAGAGGTATTTTAGACTCCAATCTCTTCTGTATGTCCTAGTTGATGGAGTGTTGTTTAGGAAATAATTTTTAGGGGTACTCTTGAGATGCATTGATTCAAACCAAGTTGACAAGGTACTTTCTGAGTTCTATGATGGACTAGTTGGTGGCCAATTTGCTCCCAAGGTCACAGCTACAAGGATTATGAGGGCTGGTTACTATTAGCCTAGTTTATTTAGAGACAATCATGTTGAGGTGAAGAAATGTCAAAAATGAGCCTCCTTTGATGGGAATCAATGGTTTATTACCATGCCTCTTCATCTTATTCAAGTGGAATAGCCATTCATGTAATGGGGGTTGGACTTCATAGGGTTTATCAATCCTCCTTCTAGTGTTGAACACAAGTGGCTTTTAAATACCATAGATTATTTCACAAGATGGGTAGAGGACATAGCTTTGAAAGAGGCCAATGAGATTGTAGTCATAGATTTCTATGAAGGCATAGTGACAAGATTTGGGGTCACAGCCACAATCATTTAAGATAATACATTGGTTTTCTTGGGAACAAAGATAAGTGAGTGGGCATTAAAGTATGGCATTTATCTCAAAACTTATTCCAACTAGTATCCATAAGGGAATGGGTTAACTGAGTCCACAAACAAAAATTTGATTAGGATCATAAAAAGGATAATGGAGGAAAATCAAAGGACTTAGCATGCTAAGTTGAAGACAACTCTTTGGGCAGATAGGATCACTCCAAAAAGAGAGATCAGGAATTCACCATACACACTTGTGTATGGAATGGAAGCTAGAATTCTTATCTCACTTGAGTTACCAGCCTTGGATCTTTCCCATTAGCTACAATTGGTGGAGAGAGATTGGAAATCAGGTATTGTGAGCTAATGGAGCTTCAAGAAGTGAGATACTAAGCCATGGATGTAATGACCAACCACCAACAGTAAACAAAGAAGCATTTTGACAATAGGTCTACACCAAAGAGATTCTTATAAGGTAAAATTGTCTTGAAGTGGGATGAGCACCAAGCCAAGCCTGGAAGACACAGAAAGTTTTATGCCTTGTGGAGTGGCCCATATGTCATCACTCAATGCAAGCAACACAATGCTTTCCAACTCTCCAAGTTGGATGGTGAAGAGCTAACATATCCCAGTCAATGGGATATATCTTAAGCATTGTTACTAGGTTTCTTTTGTCATGTACATAGTTTCCTTGTTTTTTCCTCATTTTCCCTAAGTGTTGTTATGCATGTATGTAGTGTTTTTAGCCTTTGTGTGTGTGTTTTTTTTCCTTGTTGTTTGGGGTAAAATATTTTTTGGTTCTTGGGTCCTTACAAGGTTTTTGTTGGGGATCAACCAACAATCTTGATTACTATGTGAAAGCAACTAAATGCAGAATTAAATCAGAAAGATAAGTAACTAGAATTAGAAAATAGCAAACAATAAGAGATACAAGAAACCACCCTAAAAACTTGTATTAAACTCTTTACAGAAGGAATACAATTGAAGAAACTTATTTTCTTCCACACCTCTCTTAGATGTACAGATCTCTTTCTAGATCTCTTTCCCTCAAGAGTTGTCTCTCACAATTACAATCAACTCTAACAACCTGGATTGATACACATGTACAATTCTTGTACTGTTACTCTTACACTACAATAAGCTATGAATATCTAATCCTATATATAATATTAGGAAACATGAGCATACAATTACAGCCATTAGATGCACCTCCTAATCAAGGGCTCAAAACAGTCTTACTAAAGATAGAGATGCGGACTTAAGACTAACACGTAATCCTACCATGCAAACATTCTATTTTGTCTATGAAAATAGCATTCTGAACGCATAGGTGACCGACGTCGGTCCCTGCCTATCTGCCTGTGACCGATGTCAGCCGATAATGACCGATGTCAGCATCTCTTAGTCAACTCCTAACCGATGTCGGTTGCTCCTGACCGATGTCGGTGACTGTGTAATTCCTAAAACTTTGCACTCGCTCATTTGGTAAAGCTTTTAGCTCCACACCTCAACAATCTCCCACTTGGAGATAAACAGCTGCACCAGTACTTGTATAGCAACATCTTCTAGTTCCTCCATCTTTAAACTCAATCATGAAGACCTACAAAATTTTAATGAAGATTCAATTTCTCTTTTGTTACCGGCTTGGTTAACATATCAGCAGGGTTCTTATCTGTATGGATCTTCTCCATCTTCAACTCACCATCCTCCAATACCTATCTAATGAAGTGGTACCTAAGCTGTATATGCTTTGTTCTTAAATGAAAGGCTGAATTTTTAGCCAAATGAATTGCACTCTGACTATCACTATATAATCTGCAACTCTCTTGCTCCTTTCTTAGCTCTTCCATGAACCATGTCATCCATATCATCTCTTTGCTAGCCTTTGTGACTGCAATATATTCTACTTCTGTAGTTGACAAGGCAACAACCTTCTGCAACTTTGAAATCTAGCTAACCACTGTTCCACCAACAGTGAAAACATACCCTGTGGTGCTCCTTCTGCCATCCAAATCACCTGCCATATCTAAATCTACATAACCATGTAGAGAAGTATCTGAACCTCCATAGCACAAATGCCTACTGCTGGTCCCTCTTAGATACCATTACTTACTTACAACTCCCACTGCTTGGGCAATATCCAGTCTAGTACATACCATTGCATACATTAAGCTCCCTACTATGGAAGCATATGGAACTCTACTCATGTACTCTACCTCATCATGTGAATTAGGACACTGTTCTTTACTCAACTTAAAATGTCCATCCATAGGTGTACTTACCGGTTTTGTATCCTGCATATTGAACCATTTCAACACCTTGTTCACATAATCCTCTTGAGACAAAATCAACCTGTGATTTTTCTTGTCTCTCTTAATACTCATGCCAAGGATTTTCTTTGCTGCTCCCAAATCCTTCATGGAAAATGTGTGAGCTTATTTCACCTTAAGCTCAGAGATATCTTGCATGTGTGATCCTGCAACCAGCATATCATCTACATACAACAACACAATAATATATCTACAATTATCCAATCTCTTAAAATACACACAATGGTTAGATTGACACCTACTGTAGCCATGCTCAGTCATAAACCTATCAAATCTCAGATACCACTATCTAGGAGCTTGCTTGAGGCCATACAAGCTTTTCTTCAATCTGCACACAAGCTTCTCCTTACCTTTGACCTCAAATCCTTCTGGCTGCTCCATATATATTTCCTCATCCAAATCTCCATGAAGAAACGTTGTCTTAACATCAAGCTGCTCAAGATGTAAATCCTCAATAGCAAATAAAGACAATACAGTCCGTATAGAAGTCATTTAAACTACAGGAGAAAAAATCTCACCAAAATCAATTCTTGGTTTTTGTTCAAATCCTTTCACTACCAACCTAGCCTTATATCTCATCTATCCATTCTCACCTTCCTTCAATCTGTAGATCCATCTATTCTTCAGTGTCTTCTTTCCCATTGGCAACTCAACCAAATCCCATGTTTGGTTCTCTTTCAAGGAATCAATCTCCTCATTCATGCCTAGCTCCCACTGATTCTTGGATTCCACCTGTATTGCTTCATCAAAACTCTCTGGTTCTCCACCATCAGTAAGCAATAAATAGAATAATGAAGGGGAATATCGAATTGGAGGTTTACTTACCCTTTTTGACCTCTTGATGGGCATCTGAGACTCATTCACAACACATTGTCTACCCAAATTATCTGACAGTGACCGACCTCGATCACGTCCAAGCCTATAACTGGCCGATGTCGGTTCCACCTGATCGATGTCGGTTCCTTCCTAGCCGACGTCGGTCACTGTCTAACCGACATCAGTTCCTGTATTACCAACGTTGGTTCTTGACTGATTGACGTCGGTCTCTGTGTTTTCCTATCTGTGATTAATTTTTCTCGCGAGCTCATTTTGGACCTTCACCTCGTCCAATTCTCCATTGCTCTACCCAAATTGATTCAACTTCTTGAGGTGATCACTATACATCACTTTTTCATTGAAAACAACATCATGGCTCCTAATTATTTTTTTAGTTCCTAGATTCCAAAACCTAAATCCAAAATCATCAGATCCATAGCCAATAAATGTGCACCTCATAGACTTAGCATCTAGCTTCTATCTATTTTCCTTATCAACGTGCACAAAACCTTCACAACCAAAAACTTTGAGAAATGAGAGATCTACCTTTTTACCTGTCCATGCCTCTTTTGGAATTCCACCATCCATCACTGTAGAGGGTCCTCTGTTAATCAAGTACACTGCAGTATCCACAGCTTCTACCCAAAACTCTAAGGGCAAACCAGCATGCAATCTCATACACCTTGCACACTCCATTACTGTTATGTTCATCCTTTTAGCAACTCCATTTTGTTGAGGTGTCCTTGGAACCATCTTTTGCCTGCATATTCCATGCATATAACAATACCAGTTGAACTTGTGGCTACATAACTCACCACCATTGTCAGATCTCAGGAACTTCAATCTCCTGTCTGTTTCATTCTCAACCATAGCTTTCCAAATCTTAAAAAGTGTCAAAAATATCAGATTTCTTCTTTATACAATAGACCCATACCTTTCTTGTAGCATCATCTATGAAACAAACATAGTACTGTGATCCTTCAATAGAAGCAACTTGAGCTAGCCCCCACACGTCTATGTGAACAAGCTCCAATTTGTGCTTCTTCTTTGTTGACCCAGTCTTGAGAAAACTTACCCTCTTCTATTTCCCAAAAATACAGTGCTCACAAAAATCCAGATCTATGCTTTTCAAATCTGAAAGCTTACCTTTTGACTTAAGAATAGACATTCCCTTCTCACTCATGTGGCTGAGCCTAGAGTGCCACAACTTTGCATCCACATCTGAAGTAGATAATACAGAAGGAGAATTATCAGTAATACAATTACATAAATAGAGAGTACCTACTCTCTTACCTCTGGCCAATACAAGTGTACCCTTGGTCACCTTCCAAGATTCAGCTGTGAGAGTTATTGTACAACCCTCATCCCCTAACTTTCCTGCAGAAATTAGATTCCTCTTCAGGCTGGGAACATGCATGACATCTCTCAACACCCATGTGTTTCCATTCTCCATTTTCAGCTACACTTTTCCTTTGCCAACAATTTTACAAGGCTCATCATCCCCTAAATAAACTATTCCAAAATCTCCATGGACATAGTCACTGAAATATTCTCTATTAGGGGTAGCACGAAAAGATGCACCACAATCTAAAACCCAAGATTCTATTTTATTATGCAAAGAGAATATAAGAGCATCTTGTGCAATACCTGCAACTTTTTCTTCTTCTTTACCTTCATGCTGATTGTCCTCTTTAGGTTTTGACCAGCAATCTTTGCTTATGTGACCTATCTTTCCACAATTCTAGCATTGTGGCTTCCTGCCATTTCTAGATTTGGATCTACCTCTCATCTTTGACTTAGACCTTGATCTCCCTTTCTTGCTCTTCTCTTTTTGCCTTCCTCTGCTCTCAAAACTTAAAGCATTCCTGATGTTTCCTCTGTGCTTTTCCTGCGAATTTCTTCATTCAAGATTACACTAACAACATCCTCTACTTTTAAAATATTTGAAGCAGATGCAGTATTACTAACTGCCATTACCAAGCTATGCCAAATTTTAGGCAAAGAACATAATATTAAAAGATCCTTAATTTCATCATCAAACACTATTTTGACTGAATTTAATTGATTTATAATTCCATGGAAATCATTTAGATGATTAGATACAGATCCACCTTCCTACATTTGCAAATTAAATAACTGCTTCATAAGATATACCTTATTTGAAGCTGAGGGTTTTTCATATAAATTTGCTAAAGTAGTCATTAACTCTACCATTGACTTTACCTATGATAAATTAGATATCACAGTAGATGCCAGACTCAATCTTATAGATCCAAGAGCCTTTCTATCAAGAACTTTCCATTCTTCATCTTCCATGTTTGTGGGCTTCCTTGAAACTCCACCTAACGGTAAGTATAGATCTTTTTGATACAGATAATCCTCTATCTGCATTTTCCATAATTGGTAATTCTTGCCATTGAACTTCTCCATTCTCAGTTTACTTTCTTCTGCCATTGCTTCTCTCACTCAAACAGAAATCTCTATGAGTAACCTGTAATCAATACACACTAACCAGATCTGAAACACTTGTTAGTCAACCTGAGCTCTGATACCACTTGTTGGGGATCAACCAATAATCTTGATTACTATGTGAAAGTAACTAAATATGGAATTAAATTAGAAAGATAAGTAACTAGAATCAGAAAATAGAAAACAATAAGAGATACAAGAAACCACCCTGAAAACTTGTATTAAACTCTTTAATGAAGGAATACAATTGAAGAAACGTCTTTTCTTCCACACCTCTCTCAGATGTACAGATCTCTTTCCCTCAAGAGTTCTCTCTCTCAATTACAATCAACTCCAACAACCTGAATTGATACACATGTACAATTCTTGTACTGTTACTCTTACACTACAATAAGCTATGAAGATCTAATCCTATATATAATATTAGGAAACATGAGCATACAATTACAGCCATTAGATGCACCTCCTAATCAAGGGCTCAAAATAGTCTTACTAAAGATAGAGATGCAAACTTAAGACTAACACTTAATCCTACCATGCAAACATTTTGTTCTATCCACAAAAATAGCATTCTAGACGCACAGGTGACCGACGTCGGTCCCTACCTGTCTACCTGTGACCGACGTCGACCGATAATGACCAATGTCAGCATCTCCTAGTCAACTCCTGACCGACATCAGTCACTCCTGATCGATGCCAGTGACTGTGTAATTCTTGCAACTTTACACTCGCTCATTTGGTGAAGCTTTTAGCTCCACACCTCAACAATCTCCCACTTGTAGATAAACAGCTGTACCAGTACCTGTACAGCAACATCTTCTAGCTCCTCCATCTTCAAACTCAATCATGAAGACCTACAAAATTTGAATGAAGATTCAACTTCTCTTTTGTTACTAGCTTGGTTAACATATCAGCAGGGTTCTTATCTGTATGGATCTTCTCCAGCTTCAACTCACCATCCTCCAATACCTGTCTAATGAAGTGGTACCTAATCTATATATGCTTTGTTCTTGAATGAAAGGCTAAATTTTTAAGCAAATGAATTACACTCTAACTATCACTATATAATCTGCAACTCTCTTGCCCCTTTCCTAGCTCTTCCATGAATTGTGTCATCCATATCATCTCTTTGCTAGCCTCTGTGACTGCAATATATTATGCTTCTATATTTGACAAGGCAACAACCTTCTGCAACTTCAAAATTCAGCTAATCGTCGTTCCACCAATAGTGAAAACATATCCTGTGGTGCTCCTTCTGCCATCCAAATCACTTGCCATATCTAAATCTACATAACCATGTAGAGAAGTATGTAAACCTCCATAGCACAAATGCCTATTGCTGGTCCCTCTCAGATATCTAAGGATCCACTGAACTACTTTCCAATGCTCCTTTCCTAGATTGGCCATATACTTACAACTCCCACTGCTTGGGCAATATCCAATCTAGTACATACCATTGCATACATTAAGCTCCCTACTACGGAAGCATATGGAACTCTACTCATGTACTCTACCTCATCATGTGAATTAGGACACTGTTCTTTACTCAACTTGAAATGTCCAGCCATAGGTGTACTTACCGATTTTACATCCTGCATAATGAACTGTTTCAACACCTGTTCACATAATCCTCTTGAGACAAAATCAACCTGTGATTTTTTATGTCTCTCTTAATACTCATGCCAAGGATTTTCTTTGCTACTCCCAAATCCTTCATGGCAAATGTGTGAGCTAATTTCACCTTAAGTTCAGAGATATCTTGCATGTGTGATCTTGCAACCAGCATATCATCTACATACAACAATAGAATAATATATCTATCATTATCCAATCTCTTAAAATACACACAATGGTCAAATTGACACCTACTGTAGCCATGCTCAGTCATAAACCTGTCAAATCTCAGATACCACTGTCTAAGAGCTTGCTTGAGGCCATACAAGCTTTTCTTCAATCTTCACACAAGTTTCTCCTTACCTTTGATCTCAAATCCTTCTGGCTGCTCCATATATATTTCCTCATCCAAATTTCCATGAAGAAACATTGTCTTAACATCAAGCTGCTCAAGATGCAAATCCTTAATAGCAACTAAAGATAATACAGTCCGTATAGAAGTCATTTTAACTACAGGAGAAAAAATCTCACCAAAATCAATTCCTAGTTTTTGTGCAAATCCTTTCACTACCAACCTGGCCTTATATCTCATTTGTCCATTCTCACCTTCCTTCAATCTGTAGATCCATCTATTCTTCAGTGTCTTCTTTCCCACTAGCAACTCAACCAAATTCCATGTTTGGTTCTCTTTCAAGGAATCAATCTCCTCATTCATGCCTAGCTCCCATTGATTCTTGGATTCCACCTGTATTGCTTCATCAAAACTCTCTGGTTCTCCACCATCAGTAAGCAATAAATAGAATAATGAAGGGGAATATCGAATTGGAGGTTTACTTACCCTTTTTGACCTCCTGATGGGCGTCTGAGACTCATTCACAATACACTATCTGCCCAAATTCTCTGACAGTGACCGACCTTGATCACCTTCAGGCCTATAACTAGCCAACGTCGATTCTACCTGATCGACGTTGGTTCCTTCTTAGATGACGTCGGTCACTGTCTGACCGACATCGGTTCTTGTATTGCTAACGTTGGTTCCTGACTGACCGATGTCAGTCTCTGTGTTTTCTTGTCTGTGATTAATTTTTCCCGCGAGCTCATTTTGGACCGTCACCTCATCCAATTCTCCATTGCTCTACCCAGATTGATTTAGCTTCTTGAGGTAATCACTATACATCACTTTTTCATTGAAAACAACATCACGGCTCCTAATTCTTTTTTTAGTTCTTAGATTCCAAAACCTGAATCTGAAATCATCCGAGCCATAGCCAATAAATGTGCACCTCATAGACTTAGCATCCAGCTTCTTTCTATTTTCCTTATCAATGTGCACAAAAGCTTCACAACCAAAAACTTTGAGAAATGAGAGATCTACCTTTTTACCTGTCCATGCCTCTTCTAGAATTCCACCATCCAGCGTTGTAGAGGGTCCTCTGTTAATCAAGTACACTGTAGTATCCATAGCTTCTACCCAAAACTCTAAGGGCAAACCAACATGCAATCTCATACACCTTGCATGCTCCATTACTGTTATGTTCATCTTTTCAGCAACTCCATTTTGCTGAGGTGTCCTTAGAACCATCCTTTGCCTGCGTATTCCATGCATATAACAATACCAGTTGAACTTGTGGCTACAGAACTCACCACCATTGTCAAATCTTAGGGACTTCAATCTCCTACCTATTTCATTCTCAACCATAGCTTTCCAAATCTTAAAAGTGTCAAAAACATCATATTTCTTCTTTATTCAATAGACCCATACCTTTCTTGTAGCATCATCTATGAAATAAACATAGTACTGTGATCCTCCAATAGAAGCAACTTGAGCTGGCCCCCACACGTCTGTTTGAACAAGCTCCAATTTGTGCTTCTTTTTTGTTGACTCAGTCTTGAGAAAACTTACCCTCTTCTGTTTTCCAAAAATACAGTGCTCACAAAAATCCAGATCTATGCTTTTTAAATCTGAAAGCTTACCTTTTGACTTAAGAATAGACATTCCCTTCTCACTCATGTGGCCGAGCCTAGATTGCCACAACTTTGCATCCACATCTGAAGTAGATAATACAGAAGGAGAATTATCAGTAATACAATTACATAAATAGAGAGTACCTACTCTCTTATCTCTGACTAATACAAGTGCACCCTTGGTCACCTTCCAAAATTCAGCTGTGAGAGTTACTGTACAAACCTCATCCCCTAACTTTCCTGTAGAAATCAGATTCCTCTTCAGGCTGGGAACATGCATGACATCTCTCAACACCCATGTGTTGCCATTCTGCATTTTCAGCTACACTTTTCCTTTGCCAACAATTTTACAAGGCTCATCATCCCCTAAATAAACTATTCTAAAATCTCCATGGACATAATCACTGAAATATTCTCTATTAGGGGTAGCATGAAAAGATGCACCAGAATCTAAAACCCAAGATTCTATATTATTATGTAAAGAGAATATAAAAGCATCTTGTGCAATACCTGCAACTTTTGCTTCTTCTTTACCTTCATGCTGATTGTCCTCTTTAGGTTTTGACCAGCAATCTTTGCTTATGTGCCCTATCTTTCTACAATTCCAGCATTGTGGCTTCTTGCCATTTATGGATTTGGATCTACCTCTCATCTTTGACTTAGACCTTGATCTCCCTTTCTTGCTCTTCTCTTTTTGCCTTCCTCTACTCTCAAAACTTGAAGCGTTTCCTGATGTTTTCTCTGTGCTTTTTCTAAGAATTTTTTCATTCAAGATTACACTAATAACATCCTCTACTTTTAAAATATTTGAAGCAGATGCAGTATTACTAACTCCCATTACCAAGCTATGCCAGCTTTCAGGCAAAGAACATAATATTAAAAGAGCCTTAATTTCATCATCAAACACTATTTTGACTGAATTTAATTGATTTACAATTCCATGGAAATCATTTAGATGATTATATACAGATCCACCTTCTTGCATTTGTAAATTAAATAACTGCTTCATAAGATATACCTTATTTGAAGCTGAGGGTTTTTCATATAAATTTGCTAAAGTAGTCATTAACTCTACCGTTGACTTTGCCTGTGATAAATAAGATATCATAGTAGATCCCAGACTCAATCTTATAGATCCAAGAGCCTTTCTATCAAGAACTTCCCATTCTTCATCTTCCATGTCTGTGGGCTTCCTTGAAACTCCACCTAACAGTAAGTATAGATCTTTCTGATACAGATAATCCTCTATCTACATTCTCCATAATTGGTAATTCTTGCCATTGAACTTCTCCATTCTCAATTTACTTTCTTTTGCCATTGCTTCTCCCACTCAAACAAAAATCCCTGTGAGTAACATGTAATCAATACACACTAACTAGATCTGAAACACCTGTTAGTCAACCTGAGCTCTAATACCACTTGTTGGGGATCAACCAACAATCTTGATTACTATGTGAAAGCAATTAAATGTGAAATTAAATCAGAAAGATAAGTAACTAGAATCAAAAAATAGCAAACAATAAGAGATACAAGAAACCACCCTAAAAACTTGTATTAAACTCTTTACAGAAGGAATACAATTGAAGAAACTTCTTTTCTTCCACACCTCTCTCAGATGTATAGATCTCTTTCTAGATCTCTTTCCCTCAATATTTCTCTCTCTCAATTACAATCAACTCCAACAACCTGGATTGATACACATGTACAATTCTTGTACTGTTACTCTTACACTACAATAAGCTATGAAGATCTAATCCTATATATAATATTAGGAAACATGAGCATACAATTACAGCCATTAGATGCACCTCCTAATCAAGGGCTCAAAATAGTCTTACTAAAGATAGAGATTCAGACTTAAGACTAACACTTAATCCTACCATGCAAACATTATGTTCTGTCTACGAAAATAGCATTCTGGACGCACAGGTGATCGACGTCGGTCCCTGCCTGTCTACCTGTGATCAACGTCGGCCAATAATGACCGACGCCGGCATCTCCTAGTCAACTCCTGACCGACGTCGGTCGCTCCTGACCAATGCCGATGACTGTGTAATTCCTGCAACTTTGCACTTGCTCATTTGGTGAAGCTTTTAGCTCCACACCTCAACAATTTTTTCTAACTTTTTAAGTTTTATCTTAACTCCATGCCCAATGGCTTTTAGGCCATTAGTATTCTAAAGCATAGCAGGCATGCTTCCCCTATGAGTCACCAATTTATTGACCATTTTGTGAATCTGGCATGCCAAAATGGGCACCCCCCTTCTTTTTCTTTGAAGCCTTATTCTTCATGACCTTTTACCTTAAAAAATAGGTCTTAACCCTTTAAAAATCAAGGAAAATTTTACTTTTGTACAGGTGTAGGTGTTGCCTCATCAAGCATTGGTCTTTTCCAGCACTCACAGAGCAAATCAAGTTCTTAAAATAACATTACTTATAATCTTTACAAGTAATAAGTAGGAGCACTTGACAAACCCAAAGGGGTCTATAGCCAGTTCCAGTGAAAGTCAAGTTTTTCAAGGTCCTTTACTTGCCAATTTTCATGAGTTGGAGTCATTGACAAACCTGAAAGGGTAAAGAAAAAGCAATCATGTTTTGAGACGTCTTTACTTCAAGGCTTGTAAGTCCTTCGAAAGAGCCCGAATTAGTCTTACATGCTTCTTAAGGCAAGTTTTTTTGTGATGAAGGCACTTGGGTATTCTGTAAGGTCATTTACAATTTCCCAAAATGGTATGTGCCCTTGTAGGAGACACTTTAAAGATAAAATGGACCTTTAAAAAACTTTTGAAGGGTGTGTTGGAAGGCAGAATGGACCTTATGGAGGGATTTTCATCGACATAAAGAATAGGACAAAAGTTTTGAAGGGCACTTCTGGCTTGAAATTCCCTTGTGGAGGGCATTTGGTTGAAGAAAAGGGGTAAAGATAGGAAGCTTGAAGGGAACTTGCCCAAAAAAAAAAGTGAAAAGTGAAAAGAATTCCTTCGGACAAAATGTCTTAAGAAATTCCTTCAGACTTTTTGTCTGAAGGAAATCCAAAGAATAAAATCCAAAAGAGAATTCCTTCAAAAAAAATGTCTGAAGGAATTCCTTGAGACATTTTATCTGAAGAAATTTGATAGTCATAAAAATTCTAAAGGGTAGGTGTCTTTGCGGTGGGGCACTTGGTCATGAAAGTGGACCATTTCATTTTTTCTAAAGGCTCACTTTCTTTTCAAAATAGACCATTACAGCTTTTTCAAAGGTATTTTTTCTAAAGGGAAAGGTCATTTTTGAATGCTAAAGGACCATTTCAATCTTTTCAAAGGGTCACTTTCCCTTCAGAAAAGTTTGTTTACAAAAATGTCAAAGGATTATTTCAAAATTTTTGAAGGGATCTTTCTCTTCAAGAAAGTTCATTGTAAAAATTCTAAAGAGACACTTAAAAAACCTGAAGGAATTATCCTAGTGAGTGAAAACTATATGGACATCAATTATATGATGGAGGACTAGCCATTGGGATTCAAATGTCTAATGATAGGCCCGTGAATGTCAACTTCAAGGTCATAAACTAGCCATTGGGAAGTCATCAAGCTAGAAAAGCCTAAAGGCCCATAAAAAGAAAGTCAAAGAGTGCAATCCCAAAATAAAATTCCTTCAAATAAAATTTTCAAAGGAATTCCTTCAAACATTTTGTCCAAAGTAATTCAGAACCAAAATCTTGAAAGCCTAAATAACGACTGATCAAGCAAAGAAAGGAACCTGGGAGAAAATAACAAGCGCCCGAGAGCCCGAATGGATAAGGACTAAAAGGGAAATAGTGAAGTAAAAAAAACAAGGTGGGTAACCTAGAACATAGCCACATACACAATAAAAAAAAAATCTCAAAATGTTCCAAGTGGTGTGACAAGTCAAAGCGCAGACCCAAGGATGAACCAGACCAAGGCAAGTGGCACAGGTGTTGTCAGCAAGAGGAGTAAATGCACTTAGGGGAAATAGTTTCTACCAAAAACCAATAAAAGGATTGGTTTTTGAACTAAAGAGGAGAGTAGCCCATGTTTTCATGCTTTACCATTAATGCACAGCTAGTTATGCTCAGCATTGAAGAGAGCATGGCCCAATTAACACAACTTAGGGATGGCCTTATCAATTTATATAAGGAGTATCCCATGCTTTTATAGGCCTAGGACATCAAGGGCAGTGACTTGGACACCTACATCATGGCTCTCTAATACACAATTGGAAGGATATGATAGTAGCATCAGTTTGTCATCACTGTGGAAGTGTTTAATACAGCATGGGTTTCCATCCCTTGAATTGTCAATTATCTATTTCTAAGCTCTCTATATATTTGTAACTTCTCATTTAAGAAAGGATCTCTTAGCATTGTATGGCGAAGCCCTAAATAAATTTACCTTGAATCAAAAGAAGCATTTTTACCTCCATTTGAGCTTGCACTTTTGCATATGTCTATGGTTTTCTCTTATGTTAAGTCGTTTCCTTTTCATGATTTCATAAGTTTATGCCAACATATCTAGTGTATTATGAGTTATTCTCTTACAGGTCAACAAGAAGTGTCCAACTCAGAGTATAGGCACATGTGAATAGGTTGTCCATGGTGTATCTTAGAACACCTCTGGTAGTCATTCCTCCTTGTATCTCCATAGGATCCCCTATTGAAACACTGATGTAGGAAAGGTTCTCATTTGAATGAAGTGTATGTTTGCCTCTCTCTAGTGTAAAGTGCAGGTCCAAGCTGAGTAGACCAACCAATTTAGTGCATCACCACATTAGTTAGGTTCTATTTTCAATATTTTGTTCTCTTTTCACCCCCCCATTGTTAGTAGTAGGAAATCCAGGGCCTCAAGGTACATCAAGGGGAGATAGCCCCTAATCTATAGATTCATCCCTCAACTTTTCAACCCACAGTAAGAGGAATGTCTCCATTTTTCCACTTGTAGAAAAATAGATGAGCCTCCCTTCAAAGGGCGCAATCCACAGCATCAACATTACCTAGGAATCTTGATAAATATTTGCCTTCATTTTCTCCCTTGAGAGGAAAGACTGTAGAGTAACACATCAAAGCCTTCAATACTACCTTGGGAATATTGAATGTAAACCACAAATATGTGCCATGTATACTATTTACCTTCATGTTTTAAGATGCATCCTACGACTAGTTTGTCAATATCCCAGAAGGTTCCATTACATCTTGGATTGATTGCCAAGCTACCTTCTTGGCATAGTTTGGCTAGGTCACTAGTGCAAGTATTGTTCATCAACACTATGAAATGTATGAAGAGAGAGCCCAACAATCCAATCCAAGCATTCAATACTAGATTTAAAAATATGTATAGCAGACTTGAGATTGCTTACAAACCTAGTGAGGAGTTAGCTCTAGAGATGTACAAGAATGCTCTGGACCCTGTGACTGATGTCTTTCTATGCAAAGCTATTAGTATTGATACATTAACTTTGGCTTATATAAAATCTATCAATGTAAACAAACAATTGAACCCTCATATTTAGTCCTTGGTCCCACTCATTTTTGGTCTTGTCTTTTCATCTTTTATGCCAATCCCAAATATAAATCAAAACATAGTTTATAATCAATTACCCTTAACCCAAGCCTAGCACAATTAACACCTTAGCTTCCTAAATAACTTTGTGCCTAACCAATAAATCCTATATCAAGCTTTGATATTAGTTAATACAACTACAACACATGCTACCAATTCTGATTCCATAAAAATAGAGTTGGAATCAATCCATTGGATGGTTTATAAATTAATCAATGAGTTTTTGAACAAGTAGAAATGTATGGGTAACATTGGAGTTCAGAACACCAATCAGAGCCTCAAATTATAGAGATACATTAGACCTTTCAATAGTTCTTTAAATAATCAAGAACAACAAGTCCCATCCAACAGAATGTTAGAGATCAATATTATAGAAGCAACCCTTCTTAATTGGTGTAAGGTTCATAACACTGTGTAATATGGTGAGCTCGACTGCATCGAGTTCTTCATAGATTTTGAGATTTTTAATAAGGATATGGATAGGTAAGAAGGCTCTACACACCAGATAGATTCTTCTTCCTATGTTTATCCCATGCACTCCAATATAACAATGGTCTTTGAGAACTATGATCTCCCATTTATAAAAGAAGATGATAATGAACCAAAGGATAACATAGACAAGATCTATGCATTTTGGTAGTTCTAGAGGAATGACTACAATATAAATAGAAGCCATCCAAATATCACTTCAACACCACCAAACAATAATACTATTATTTCTTCAAATTATTAAACCAATAACAATCCACCTCCCCTAGGAGAGATGAATAGTTGTAGATCATAGAACCACAAAACAAGGTGGGGTATAACATTATTGAAGACATGAATAAGATCAGACTAATATCACCCTACATAGATTGGATCAGAGCTAATATCACCAAATAAAGGGAATTATTGCTAAAATCCCTAAATAGAAGGTTCTCTATATTAGATAAATCCAAAGTTGTGCATACCAATGTGATGGCATTTAAATATAAACCTAAAGTGCCACCATTTCTCCTAATTGTCTAAATGTTCAGAAAAATGTGCACAACTGCTTGGTTGACTCAGGGCACCTCAACCAATGTGATGATGATAGTTGTATTCTAGAGTTAGTCTTGACTCCTAACAAGTCAAATAGAATGGTCTTATAATTTGACAAGTCTTCAGTCCCATGCTTCAAAGAATTAAAAAATGTGTGTATTCAATTGACCTTTGAGCCACATGTACAGCATATCATCAACATTTTGGTCATTAACATTACAGAAGCCTATGGGTTCTTATTGAGCCATGATTGGTCCAAAACATTGAATGGATATATGGCTATTGACTTTTCATATATGTGGTTGCCATGGAAATGGTTAGCCAACTAGATTTGAGTGGATCATGAACTAAAGATGAGACATCTTATCATAGAGTATAATGCCATGAATGAAAAGGTGGACTTTTTGTCTTTACATGCAAGTGTATACACATTTACCACTAGATAATAACATGCATTTCATGAACAAGAAATTGAAGACTCATCTCAACTATGGACTCTTATTTTCAATAGAGCCAAATCAAAATAAGGCTCTAGTGTTGGCATGGCCCTGACGGATCCAAATGGTAAGAAGTACCTAGTTTCTTATAGGTTGTAATTTCCCTGTACCAATAACAAAGCAAAATATGAGGCTGATCCTTAGCTTGTAGTTTGTGCTCAAGCACAATGTTAAATTATTATGGATCTTTGGTGACTCTAAATTTGTGGTCAATCAGATTGAGAATAGATATCAGTATAATCTCACTTACTTAAGGAAGTAAAAGCATATAAATTGGGACTTTATTGAGTTATTTCAAGGATTCAACATTAAATCCATTCCTAGATAGTAAAACTAGATGAGAAATTTGATAGTGGCCTTAACTGCTAATATATCACCACTCTATGAATCAAAGATGTTGAAGTTCTCAGTGGATTTTGTGCCTTATCCCTCCATCCCAAATAATGTGGAAAACTTATGGGTGTTCAAGAATGAATAACAGATAGTACAATTCATGAATAGATATATAACTTTCAAAGATCCAAAAATAGATGAAAAGGATGTCAAACCCATGCATGGTGAAGACCTAGGAGAAGATGATGTTTTATAATTAAAAGAGAATTGCATCCCTCTAGGCATGGTCTATTTGGAATGGGATTTTGATCTGGACCCCCAAGCTGAGAAACATAAACCACCAAGAATAATTGAATCAACTTTTGCCAAATAAAATTTGGGCACAAACCAACACCCTTATCATGTGAATGTAGACCTAAGTATAACTCAAATTGAGAAACAAAATCTAAAAGATCTACTAATAGAATACAAATATGTGATAGCTTTCACATGAGGACTTGAAATTATTCAACCCTATAGTCATTACTTACACTATCCCATTGAATCCAGATCATAATACCTTCAAGTAGAAATAGAGGCTAGTAAATCTAATTTTGGAGCCTCTAATTCAAAATTAAGTACACAAACTACTAGAGGCCATAATTTTTTTCCTGATTAGGTACTCTACTTAGGAAGCCAATTTGGTACCAATCAATAAAAAGAGTAAAAAAACCAGACTCTATGTTGATTTTAGGAACCTAAACAGAGCATCAAAGAAAGATAATTACCCCTTGCCCTCACTAGATGATGTAATTAAAATGGTAAGTGGATCAGAGATGATGTTCTTCTTATATGTATTTTATGGTTACAATGAATTATTAGTAGAGGAAAAATTTCAAATGAAGACTGCCTTCACTATGAAGTGGGGAAATTTTGCATATAAAAAGATGTCATTTGACCTAATTAATGTGGTGGAAACCTTTTAAATAGCCATGGATTTAACTTTCCATGGGTTGGTTGTAAATTACATTATCATATACATGGATTACCTCACTATGTTCTCTAAAACTATATCTGATCATATATACCATCTCTAAAAGGTGTTTGATAGATGAAAAAGGTATGGAGTGTCACTTAACCTGAAGAAAATTACCTTTGGAGTTACTGAAGGAAAATTATTAGGACATATTATCACCAAAGATGGGATCTCCATTGATCCCAACTGAGTGAAAGCCATATCCAATTTAACACCTCCTAGTAGCAAGGAACTAAAGTCCTTATTTGGTAAGATAAACTTTGTACAAAAAGTCATTTCTCAATTTTCAAAGATTGTCAAGCCATTAAACACTATGCTGAAGAAAGATGCTAAGATAGAGTGAATAATAAAAGCCCAAAGATATTTCCAAGACATCAAAACTACCATTATTAAAGCTCCAATTCTAATTAGTCCAAATTTTAATAAAAGGATGTATATGTCTATTCATTTGCTTTAGAACATATTGTTGTTGTTGTGTTTACCTAGAAAGTAGTTGATAATGAACATACCATTGCCTTCATGAGTATCAATATTAAGGATGTTGAGTTAAAGTATTATATTATAAACAAGTAGATTTATGCCCTAATTGAATATATCAAAAAAATTAGGCATTATATTTTGTGAAACAAAACATATGACATTATCATGGACCCTACTGTCAAACTCACACTTGGCCAAAATGAACTAGGTGAGAGAAGAGGAAAATGGATAGCCAAACTTTAAGAATTTAACCTTGAGATCAAGCCATATAAGATGGTAAGAGGCTAGGGGATTATTCAATTGATGATAAATATTGATCCATGAATCAATATTAAACACATTAATGAGACTCAGGTAACTATCAGCAAGTGGTACACTCAAACCATCCATTGCTTTCTCATAGGCATGTGTCCTAACAAAGAGCAAAGGTGAGCACTCAGGTTTAAATATACTCATTACATAATCAAGAAAAGAGTTTTATATAGAAATAACTATGAGTGAATCTATCTCAAATTCATTTCAAAATAAGAGGCTACATACATCTTGAACAACTTGCATCATAATATAGATAATGGGCATCCCTTAAGAAATACAACAACTCATAATATTATAAGGATGGGATATTATTGGTCTACAATCTTTAAGGATGCCCACAATCATGTCAAGATCTATCATGACTACTAGGTATTTAGGAAGAGAAAAATAAATACTACCATGCCTTTGTAGTCAGAGAAGGATGCCCCTTTTCCCAATAGGGCCTTGATTTTATTAAGGTGATAAACCTAAACTCCTTAGTAGGGCATAAGTTTATCCTAACAGCTACTGACTAATGTACCAAGTGGATAGAATATGTTACAAAAAAGAATTCTAGAGTAATTAATGTCATCAATTTTTTGTAAGAGAATATATTGACCAAGTTTGGCATTCCTATTTCTTTAGTTTGTGATAATGTTCTAGGTTTTCAATATTTTAAATTTACATAATGGGCGTATGACAATCAAATCACAATCAAGTTATTTTTGAGGTACTATCTATAAGGATATAGAATAGCTGAATCTACCAATAAGAATCTGATGGATGCCATTAAGAAGTTAGCACAAGACAAAATTAGAGAATGGAATATCTTATTAAAGTATGTATTATGGGTAGATAAAACCAAGCACAAGCAAACCCTCAAGGCTTCACCTTTTTTGTTGGTGTATGTACAATAACCAATATTCCTTATTACTATTAAGATACCAACATACCAATTCATGGAAGAGTATATGGGGGAAGATGAAAGAGTACAATCTAGACTATTAAACATAATTTATATGGAGGATGAAATAATTGAAGCACTACACAGTTTCAGTAAACATCGGGATATTGTTAAAAGATGGTTTGACAAAAGATCCATTATTAAGGCCTTCAAGATCTTAGAATTGGGAATTTTATGGGATAAATCACATGAGAAGAGGGGACAACATGATAAATTCACACCTTTATGGATTGGGCCATATCAAATCTTAGAGATCCTAGGTAAGAATGCCTTCCATTTGAAATACCTCCAAAGTAGTGACCTCACCATTTCAGTCAATGGACAATTTTTAAAATACTACTTCATGGCTACTCCACCTAGAGATGTGTATGAGTAAACTATAAGTGAAAATTTAGACTAGGATTATATTAGATTTATTGCTTTCTATATTAGATTTATTGCTTTATAGATTAGATTTCCTATTTTTTAGATAAGATTTATTGCTTTCTAGATTAGATTTTTTGCTTTCTAGATTAGATTTCCTATTTTCTAGATTAGATTTATTAATTTCAAGATTAGTTTCCTAAAATTATAAAATGAAACAATTGATTTCCTACATGGGTATTACAAAATAACTACCAAAATCAAGGGGATGATTTATAAGGTTACATTATTAGTCCTCATAGGGATTTTCTCTAACAATACTAGAGATTCTAGAGTTAAGGTATGTATTATGACTAAATTAGGTTATGATTTGATTTAATGAGTTTAATAGACCTCTGAGATTGACTTTTTCCTAAAATGCTTGAAGCTTAGGCTTATCCATAATGTCAAGAAATTCAGCAATCTTAACAGTTTTGACCAAGATGCAGGAGAAGATAGATTCATTCTACAAGAGTTGTTGAAGAAAAAGAATACTTTCATATGGAATTCTAAAAATTCTAAGGCTGTTCAAAAAATCAAGTCCAAGGTATAGAACCTACCTGATTTGTATATTCTAAATTTTGATAAATTCATTGTATATACAGATGCTTCTGATCATGCATGGGGTGGTATTTTAGTTTGTATTGATAAGGACCAAGAATATTTTTGTGAGTTTGTTAGTGGTGTGTTTAGTGAAGATGTTTTGAAGTGGATTTATTTAGATAAGGAAATCTACACTGTTAAAAAGTGTCTAGAAAAATTTACCTTGAAGATTATGCATTTTCCTCATTTCATCATCAGAATAGATTGTACAAGGTTTCTAACCTTCAAAGAAAAGGATCATAGTAGGCAAGATGGTCAAAGTAAATATATAAGATGGAAACATTACTTTAATAGATTCAATTATACTATAGAACATACCCAAGGAAAGAAGAATGTGTTTCCAGGTAGGCTAAGTAGACAACATCCTATATCCATGATGCAGCAACCCGATCCAGGATTTAATCTGACCTGAATACTAAATAAGAGATTTTATGAAGTCAATGTTATGCTCTAAGGATAAATTCTACAACATGGCTTAAATGATGCCTATCTCAGAATATATAGAGTTGCGTCCATGATACTTCAGAGTACAGGATTTACAGACATTTCTATAGACCATAATCATGGACAAATTTTTATCCATCAATTAAATAATAATCTCCAATTAATCCATCTATGTGATCTAGTCAAACGTCTAAATCATAACTGGGCTATCAAAATGGGTCATCAAATATCTCAAGATAATAATTGGGCATATACTCTTGTTCAAGATCTAGGACCCACTACAATCAATCCAGAAGATGCTTTGGATGAAGAAACGATTATTAAGACAATCATCAAAAGACACATGGTATGGGAATCCTACTTTTCTATACAAATGTTCCATTCAGTAATAAACAGTGGTCCCTAATGGACTATTCATCAAAAAATTTAGTACAGATGCTATTTCCATCCAATCACAATTGATGACTTAGTAACTGAAGCAACATTAGCATTGGACCCACAACCATCTACTGAGGAATCTTCTGTCAGTTCAAATGTGTCCTTTAGCCTTTGATGATAAGGAGCTACCATCTACTGATGAGATAAAAAGATTGATATAATAATGAAAATTTTAGAAAGACATTCCATTTCCAAATATCAACTGCATTATAACATGCTAAAACTAGAATTAGTGATAATAAACATAGAATTAGATACACAATGACAAGGATGTATTGATCAAAATAAGTTTTCTTACACATACACCTTGAAAATAGTGATCGTAACCTCTCTTCTAGTTTTGTTTCAAAAAAAATTCAATCATATAAAATGATAGAAGATGGGTGATTCAATACATCTCTATTGGAGCTATATATGCCTGGATGGTAATAGATCAAGGCTTTGAGTGTAATCATAGGTATCTCTATCAAGGCTATGGATGCCTAGCTAGTAGTAGAGCAATGCCTAGGCTTCCATTATTGTTTGGTTATTAAATATGAAGTCAGTGTGAAACCTAAACTATTTATCTAAGACTCACATAACAAATAATATTGAATCCACAAAATCACACACTCAAATCCATGGAATGGAAACGGTTAGTATGTTGCATGAGGAAATATGATTTTATTTCAAGGTCTAGTTTATATGTTCATTTTTTTGTAGGGTTAAATTTTGGCTATGATACATTTCTGATATTTTGGGTTCTTAAAATACTTAGAAGTATTTCCTCTATGAGTCATCATTTGTTGTGCCCTAACACACATACCCTATTTTCACACAACCTATTTTAAAAATTTAAAATAGGGACACATTATTTTGAATATATTTATTCAAGACCTTTTAAACCTTAGGAATCCATGATATGTATTTATTCATGCAAAACTCTAAGGTTATATTGGGAGTCTAAAGTTACAGAAATTCAAATCTTAAATAATCATCTTATTTTATCATAACTATTAGGTTTACATAATTATAGTGATTTATATGGACTAATAGGACTAATATCTTGTCCTAGTTTTTTTATATTTTAAATGATCTCAAGACCATCAGCAGGGACTTATTACTTATTCACAGTCGAGCCTAGCTTTATTATGCACAAGATTGAGACAGGTGGCATCATCACATTATCCAAAAATTATAAACCCTTTGAAAAGGTTTCTAAGTATTTAAATATCTTGAGTTCCAATAGTATAATAGATGGCATCCATGTAGTACATGGAACCTTTAGCTTTCACAAAATTCTAAGTGTTTAATGTTTTTCAGCTTCGAGAAGAGGCCACATGACATTGTTTCATTACATGAAACCCCAAAAGCTTTAAAATTAAAGTAAATAGTCTAATGGTTATGAGTTCCCATATTCTAATGGTTTTGAATTCCCATAGTCCCATGGTTCTGACTTTTGGCAATCTAATGGTTACATGCTTCTGAGCTTCAAGCATTAAACACTTAACATATTTTTATTTACCCATAACTATAGAAGCATTGCATACTTATAATGAACCCAAGGAATCATAGTTTAATATTTTTTACATTTTGAGCTCTAAGATTATGATAATTAGTATAGTTATATCTTCTTGGACTTTCAAAATAAGACATAATCAATCAATGAGCTAATGATCTCATGGCTTCGAGTCTCTGTAACTCAATGCTTTCAATCCTACACCATGTGTATACATTTCAGTATATAAAATATTTATAAAGGCATACATATATCCAAGATCTCTCATTCTCCCATGCTCCTATGCTTCCAAGTCCTCATAGACTTAAGAATATGACAAGTGGTATAATTATGTTAACTCATAACCCTATAGTATATAAAACTTAAATGCAGATCTAAAGGCCCAAGTGAATAATAATTGGATAAGTGTCACAATTTAGAAGACACGGGCTCAAAATATAGATAAATAAGTTCAATATAAAGGAAAGGACATGAATAAATGAGGATTGGATAGTTGTATAGAACATGATGACTGGACACATAAAGATCTTCAATAGTTACCATCTAGCAAACAAGTGAACCTACCAAAGTTGATTGGTGCATTCAAATTAAAATGGGAATGAAATAAAAAGGCTATTATTTACATTGATGAAACATCAATGCATTAAATACTCATAATTTTTGGTAATATATGCAAAATCTAGTTGAAATTTAGTTATTTCACCATAAATATATCAATCAAACTTTATAAATATTAAGCTCTTGAATGTCTAAAGAGCTCTAGATTTCTTTAGTGAAATTATAGAGAATAAACCAAATGATTTGTAGAATAAATATCATAGTTTGGATTGGCATAATGGCTTCTTATTAAAATCAATTTCATGCTCAATCCCCCTTAGTATATTCTTGTGTTGGAGGTGAGGAATTTCTGGACACAATGTTTGATAAAGTTGTCAAAGAATTCAAATTCCTTCATTATTCATCCCTTTGGAATGTCATAGAGTCTGTGGTGCCCTACTCCATGTAGGACCAACTATCTATAGATGATAATTAATACATTTATGTCCTATTTCTCATTAAAACATAAGGTCTCCATCTAGCAGACACAAAACTAGAGGTAATGCCTTACATAGACATGTTTAGAGGTTTATTTTCAATGGAACATTTCATGGAGATTGTTTGCATATTAGGAAAAGTAAAAATGTAGCCGTAGTTATTTTTTATATGGATTTTGAAATGTATATCAAGCTTCCATGGCCTAAAACTGCCTATAACCAAGTCTCAGCCATTGTTTGGCTTGAGCATAAAATAGTTGATGGGAAATTGAAATAATGGTTGGTCAAGGGCTAGAGTCTGAATCCCAAAGGAGGCATTTCCTCCATTGAATTTTCAAATTTAGAGCTAGAATTAGGATTCATATGGCTCTCCTCAATAGACTTTATGGTTTTGAGAGCATAACTTATGTGTAAGTAGAATGTGTCCCTTTACTGGACATTCTTTTAACTTTAAATAAGTTAGTTACCCCATAGGAAGTTACAAGTGTAAGGTTGAAAACATAGATGTTTTATCCTGATCAGAGGTCGGCTGATGAAAATTTTACATGATGTTATATCTACTAGACGTAGTCCTAGGCACAATCCATAGGATATATGGGGAGATATGGCAACCCTCAACAGAGTATCTAGGTAGCATAATCTATGAATATTATTCTTTCATGTTTATTTAAAGAGTCAAGAATGAAATTGAAAATATATGTGAGGAAATCTGCCCTCTAATATATCAGGCAATCTATGGCACCCACATGCATAGGCTATCTAAACTCATGATAAAAAGTATTGGTAAAATGGGGGATTATTAGTATTACCCTAACTTTATAGTTATTAGAGTGGAAGCATAAGGGTAACTCCTTTGTTCCTACCATGCCACATGCCAAACAAAATTACAAAACATGAGGTGGATTTTCAAATGTACAATAGTATTAATGAGGAGTTAGGTTAAAAATGTCAAGTCTATTACTATTAAACTCCTTTGAGTATTAGAAAAATTTAATTTGTGGTTAGGCCATATTTTATCCAAGTTGGAAAATCAACGTCCTATTATAATTTTAAGGTGGCCTAATTTAGGGAAAGGGACCCTAGAAATAAAATCAGGACATACCTCAAGGATCTCAAAGAAAAGAAGGTGAACATTTCATATGGACACCAGGAGTATGATCATGATTTTTTTTTAAATGCATTAGATGATACTGAGGTATGGACAAGAATGAAGGATAAACAAATGTCCATGATTTATGCTCAAGCTCTTCAATACATTCTTGATATTACTAAAGAGCAAGCTAAAGAGATGGAAGAACAAGAACAAAGAGCATGGATCCATCAATGGCCTCTCACTCAATCATGATATTTAGATGGGAAATACCAATTCCCTCTCTTATAGGAGAAAAATTAGGTTTTCAAGAAGGAGATTTCAATAGTCAAAGGGAGTCAAATCCTCAAATAATGAGATAAATTCTAAGAGGCCTCCCTTATCCTCAATCACCCTCTTCATCTTCAGACACTACTTATACAATTTTGGGAACATCTACTACTAAGGAAAAAATAACACCTCCTCAAGACCATTCGAAGAACACATTATTGGTGGCACCTCACCGACCATTTACAACTACCACCCAAGTAAGTCTCCCTAATTTTCTATAGGATTCTTTCAAGTCAATTTTAGTTGTTTCTTCTTCTCCTTAGGCACCTCTAGTAAGTCCACCTCCATCCACTACCATCAGTGAGGAAGCATCCTCTTAAGCACTCCATACCATGCCATCCCTTACTCCATTTACCCTTCCTCCAACTACTGTTATCCTTACATTCTCCATTCCTTCACCACCACCTATTATGATACTTTCCACCATTATAGCTCCTTCAGTTATTTCACCATATGCCTCTCCTTCCATTCTCCTTGTGGTCACTTACCATATTAAATCTAAAGGTCCTTCCACTTCCTCCAAGGGAAAATAAATAGAAGAAAGGCTATCTTTTAGTCTCCCCACCATAAAGGAATATTTTAATGAATAAGAATAAGAGGAGCCTACACTGGTGATATCTTTAGTTGAGTATTCAACTAATGAAGATAAATAATATGTGGAAATAATGATGGGGATTGTGCCTAAATTTAGTGAACAAGAAACCCCATATGATAAAGAGACAGAGTTGGAGAAGGCTAAAGCCATGAGCTTAGAAAGATTACAACAATAAGAAACATTGGTTGGCTTTTTAAATCAAGAAATCCTAATGGAGAAACAAATACAATACATAAGTGAGGTAGTCTCTTTTCTTGTTTCATATATTTCCACTGTAAGTATTTTAGCTTCAGATTTGCCTTCAATTATCCCAAATATTCTTTTGTCTAGTTCCATGTATACATCCCTTCTTTCTTCTTCAATGCAAATAAAGGCCCTAAATAAAGGGGTCCATTTTTAAAGTCAGGTTAAATTTTCCACTTACAACCCTAGAAGTCCACCATCCCTCAAGAAGCATTCAACTCAACTATAGCTTCATATGCCATAGTATTCACCCATGCAGTTATCCACTATGACTATTGAGACAAATACAGGCTTGTCCTAGTATGTGGTTAAAGTCACTCCATTAAGAGATCCTTCACCATGGGAGAGGATTGTCTATCCACCTCTACAATTCCCCATATAAATAAGTTCATCATTGGCACCTCCATCAATAACACATCCTCTTATGACTCCTCTACCTTCCAAATCTGAAGACCCTAGCCCATAAGATGAAGAAGCAAGGGAACTTGTTATTCTTGAATGGACAAAGGACATGCAGAATACAAGGGATGAGAGATAAAAACATGTTTGTTACATAGTTACCCATAGTCTCTACCCAATTCTACAAGAAAAGTGGAGCCATCCAAAGGGTGAGGAAGAGGAAGGCCTTCAATATGCACAAAAGGGAAGAAATTAAATTCAAATAAAGAGAAAATCTATTTCCCTTTGTAAAGAAATAAAAAAAGGATCTAAGGGATCGTAATGAATAAACTAAAGATTTTTTCACTTTTATGGATTTAAATCATGAAACCATGAAAGAGATGTATAAAAGTAAAGAGGAAACACATCAAAGAGTACAACAAAGACAAATTGTGCATGTTCTTTGAGAAATAATTGATGATGTGCAAAGTGTAGCTACTAATTTGTATAACATTTTGTATAGTATTAGGGTTTTCAAAACATGAAGCCAATGTAATAGAACAAATGTAACCAAGTTTTGGCATCAAATGAAATAACTACAAAAGAGGTTAAATTCCTTGGTTAAATGTTTTATAACTAGTGTCTTCAACCAATTAAATTTAATGTCCAACATGGATGCATCATGGTGCCTTAACTATGTAATTGCTAGAAGGGATGTTTCCCTCAATCGGCATAATCAGATGAAGACTTGCCTGGGACATTTATCAAATCACAAAAGTGAGGCCTTGAAATTATGAAGGATATGAGGATCAGTAACATGATCACTCCTATAAGTGAACTAGTCAACATGCCAAATTTTGACAACCTCCTTCATGTAATTACAAACAACTTCAAGGATAAAGTTGAAGGCACTATATATGGAACCAATGAGAAATATTGCAATTGGTTAATTTTTCTAAGGATAGGGTGACAATATTTAAAGCCCTTGGAGTATAATTCAAGAGCTCAGACACTAAATAAACAAGTTTGATGGCTAAGTCCATCAAACTCTTCAAACCTTCCATGCTCAAGTTTGACATCATAAATAAGGAGTTTGAAGTAGCACACATGTTATGTGAAGAACTCAAGGCAAAAGAGATATTTTCAGGCTCATTTCCAACCATGCATCCAACTACTAGTACTGCCCTAGTGTCTCAAAGTTCCCAATTTTTAGGATTTGCATTCATGCAAACTCCAACAGACCCAATTTTGATTCCACAAGGAACTTTGGTGATTACTTCGGTCCCTCTAGCTATCACTCAATATTATTTAGCTAGTGATGCCACATCAGCACCCATCTAAATATAAATATGTACTTTAATGTTTTTGCTAAGTCAAAAGTTTGGTTCCATATATACGTTGCATGTATATATTATATTTTAAGTTGTAAGAGTCTATTATGGGTTGACTATTGTACATGCATCCTTTACATGAGATTAAAATGCAAGTCCTATATTTTTCACTATATTAATAGACTTCGCTTGAGATATGAGGCCTTCCCAATCCCAAGCCTATTTATACTTGTAACCTCCCAATCCCAGAGGGAGGAGAATTTTGGCTATTGAGATTAATAGGAAATTTTGAATAAGTTATGCAATCTTAGTCTTGATGTGCAAATCTTGATTCTTCCCCAACTTATGGATTATGTAATAAGTGTGATCATTATGGTTTAAGATTTTTTAGCTATGTATGAGTTATATTTTATTTATAGTCATTGATATTAAGTTATAGTTGATCTGAATACCTTTTGTACATACAAATCATAATCTCCTCTTGTGGATGTGTTATTGTAATCTAAAAAATGTGGGAACCTTTGATTTCATATGTTTAATTATGTTATATTTTGGTTCCCTTTGACTCTTAAACATTTTTAATTATTATTGTGCTATATTAGCTTACAACAAATACTAGTCTATGATCTCTTATCCAATTTAAGTTTAAGTATTAGTCTTGTAAGGTTTTATCTAGTGTGGTCCACAAGCCTCCTTTCCTGCCCTACCTTTCCCTCTTTTTTGATTTTATTTTGAAGTCCCACCCACCTTAGTTAGAACCATCATTAGTGCACTCATCTCAATTATATCTAGGTTCACCCATATCCAACTCACCATCATAAACAATCTATTGGGGATCAACCAACAATGATTACACTTGTGAAAGCAATAAACGCGGAAATAAATCAGATAGATAAGTAACTAGAATGATAAATAGCACAGAACAAGAGATACAAGAAAACACCCTAAAAACTTGTATTAAAACTCTTTACAAAAGGAATACAATTGAAGAAACTTCTTTCTTCCACACCTCTCTCAGATGCACAAGATCTCTCTCTAGATCTCTATTCCTCAAGAGCTCTCTCTCTCAAGTATAATCAATTCCAACAACCTGGATTGATACAACTCTGTACTGTCCTTCAAACATTCACAATGTTCTACTCATACAATTCAACACACTGAGCTAAGAAGATCTTTCCTACATATAGAATTAGGAAACTTGAGCATGCACTTACAACCAACAGTTAAGCCTCTTGAACAAGGGCTCTAAAAACAATCTTGCTAATAATAGAAATGCGAACTTAAGACTAAGACTTAAACTCATCATGCAAACACTCGCTTCTGTCCTCGGAAATAGCATTCTGGACGCACAGGTAACCGATGCCAGTTCCTGCCTATTGCCTATGACCGTCGTCGGCCGATCCTCTACCGACGTTGACGTTCCTTCAACTGCTCCTGACCGATGTCGGTCGCTCCTGACCGACGCCGGTGATTGTGTAGACCTGAAACTATGTAATGCGCTCATATGTGAAGCTTTTAGGCTCCACACCTTAACAATCTCCCACTTGGAGATAAACAGCTGCACCAGTACCTATACAGCAACATCTTCTAGCTCCTCCATCTTCAACTCAATCATGAAGACCAACAGAAGTTGAATGAAGATTCAACTTCTCCTTAGTAACTGGCTTGGTTAGCATATCAGCAGGATTCTTATCTGTATGGATTTTCTCTAGCTTCAACTCACCATCTTCCAATACCTACTGTATGAAGTGGTACCTTAGCTGTATGTGCTTGGTTCTTGAATGAAAGGCTGAATTCTTAGCCAAATGGATTGCACTCTAACTGTCACTATACAATCTGCAACTCCCATGCTCCCTTCCAAGCTCTTCCATGAACTGTGTCATCCATATCATCTCTTTGCTAGCTTCTGTGGCTGCAATATACTCTGCTTTTGTAGTTGACAAGGAAACAACCTTCTGTAACTTTGATATCCAGCTAACCGTCGTTCCACCTACAGTAAAAACATAACCTGTGGTGTTCCTCCTGCCATCCAAATCACCTGCCATATCTGAATCTACATAACCATGTAGAGAAGTATCTGAACCTCCATAGCACAAGTGTCTACTGTTGGTTCCTCTCAGATATCTAAGGATCCACTGAACTGCTTTCTAATGTTCCTTTCCTGGATTGGCCATATACTTACTTACAACTCCCACTGCTTGGGAAATATCTGGTCTAGTACACACCATTGCATACATCAAACTTCCTACCGTGGAAGAATATGGAACCTTACTCATGTACTCTACCTCATCATGTGAATTAGGACATTGTTCTTTACTCAACTTAAAATGTCCAGCCAAAGGTGTGCTTACCGGTTTAGCATCCTGCATATTGAACCGTTTCAACACCTTGTCCATATAATCCTCTTGAGACAATATCAACCTGTGATTTTTCCTGTCTCTCTTAATGCTCATGCCAAGGATTTTCTTAGCTGTTCCCAAATCCTTCATAGCAAACGTTTGAGCTAATTTCACCTTAAGCTCAGAGATATCCTGCATGTGTGATCCTGCAACCAGCATATCATCTACATACAATAATAGAATAATATATCTATCGTTATCAAATCTCTTGAAATATACACAATGGTCAGATTGACACCTACTGTAGCCATGCTCAGTCATAAACCTATCAAATTTCAAGTACCACTGTCTAGGAGCTTGCTTGAGGCCATACAAGCTTTTCTTCAATCTGCACACCAACTTCTCCTTACCCTTGACCTCAAATCCTTCTGGCTGTTCCATGTATATTTCCTCATCCAGATCTCCATGAAGAAATGCTGTCTTAACATCTAGTTGCTCAAGATGCAAATCCTCAAAAGCAACCAAAGACAATACAACCCGTATAGAAGTCATTTTAACAACAGGAGAAAAAATCTCACCAAAATCAATACCTAGCTTTTGTGCAAATCCTTTCACTACCAACCTGGCCTTATATCTCATCTGTCCATTCTCACCTTCCTTCAACCTGTAGGTCCATCTGTTCTTCAGTGTCCTCTTACCAGTTGGCAACTCAACCAAATCCCATGTTTGGTTCTCTCTCAAGGATTCCATCTCCTCAACCATGCCACGCTCCCACTGACTCTTGGAATCCACTTGTAATGCTTCTTCAAAACTCTCTAGTTCTCCACCATCAGTTAGCAATAAATAGTATAAAGAAGGAGAATATCTAATTGGAGGCTTACTTACCCTTTCTGACCTCCTGATGGGCATTTGGGACTCATTCACAACACGCTGTCCACCCAAATTCTCTGACAGTGACCGACCTCGGCCACCTGTAGACCTGTTACTGGCCGACGCTGGTTCTTCTTGGCCGACATTGGTTCCTGTTCTGCCGACGTCAGTCTCTGTATGACCGACATTGGTTTTTGTACTGTCGACGTCAGTTTCTGTGTTTTCTTGCAAGTGATTATTTATTTTTCCCGCGAGCTCATTTTGGACCGTCACCTCATCCAATTCTTCATTGCTCTACCCAGATTGATTCAGCTTCCTCATCTAATCAATATACATCACTTTTTCATTGAAAACAACATCACGGCTCCTGATTACCTTGTTAGTTCCTAGATTCCAAAATCTGAAACCAAAATCATCTGAGCCATAGCCAATAAACGTGCACCTCATAGACTTAGCATCAAGCTTCTTTCTATTTTCCTTATCTACGTGCACAAAGGCTTCACAACCAAAAACTTTGAGATATGAGAGATCTACCTTTTTACCTATCCATGCCTCTTCTGGAATTCCACCATCCAGAGCTGTAGAGGGTCCTCTGTTAATCAGGTACACTGCGGTGTCAACAGCTTCTACCCAAAACTCTAAGGGCAACCCAGCATGCAATCTCATACATCTTGCACGCTCCATGATTGTTCTATTCATCCTTTCAGTAATTCCATTCTGTTGAGGTGTCCTTGGAACCGTCCTTTGCCTATGGATTCCATGTGTATAACAATACCAGTTGAACTTAAAGCTGTAGAACTCACTACCATTATCAGATCTCAAGCACTTCAATCTTCTACCTGTTTCATTCTCAACCATAGCTTTCCAAATCTTAAAAGTCTCAAATACATCAAATTTCTTTTTAATACAGTAGATCCATACCTTTCTTGTAGCATCATCTATGAACGTAACGTAGTACTGTGATCCTCCAATAGAAGCTACCTGAGCCGGTCCCCACACGTCTGTGTGAACAAGCTGCAACTTATGCCTTTTCTTAGTAGACCCAGTCTTGAGAAAACTAACCCTTTTCTATTTTCCAAATACACAATGCTCACAAAATTCTAGATCCATACTTTTCAAATCTGAAAGCTTACCTTTAGACTTAAGAATTGACATCCCCTTCTCACTCATGTGGCCAAGCCTTGAGTGCCACAATTTAGCATCCACATCTGAAGTAGATAATACAAAAAGAGAAATATCAGTAACACAATTACATAAATAGAGAGTACCTACTCTCTTACCTCTGGCCATAACAAGTGCACCCTTGGTCACCTTCCAAGATTCTGCTGTGAGAGTTACTGTACAACCCTCATCCCCTAACTTTCCTGCAGAAATCAAATTTCTCTTCAAGCTAGGAACATGCATCACATCTCTCAACACCCATGTGTTGTCATTCTACATCTTCAGCTGCACTTTACCTTTGCCAATAATCTTACAAGGCTCATCATCCCCTAAGTACACTATTCCAAAATCTCCATGGATATAGTCACTGAAATATTCTCTGTTAGGGGTAGCATGGAAAGATGCACCAGAATCTAATACCCAAGATTCGATATTATTATGCAAAGAGAAAATTAGAGCATTTTGTGCAATACCTACAACCTTTGTCTCTTCCTTTCCTTCATGATGATTGTCCTCCTTAGGCTTTGACCAGCAATCTCTGCTTATGTGCCCCATCTTTCCACAATTCCAGCATTGTGGCCTTCTGCCATTTCTGGATTTGGATCTACCTCTCCCCTTAGACTTAGATCTTGATCTCCTCTTGCTCTTCTCTTTTTGCCTTCCCCTGCTCTTGAGATTTAAAGCATTCCCTGATGTTTCCTCTGTGCTTTTCCTGCAAATTTCCTCATTCAAGATAACACTAACAACATCCTCTACTTTTAAAATATTCGAAGCAGATGCAGTATTAGAAACTGCCATTACCAAGCCATGCCAGCTTTCAGGCAAAGAACATAATATTAAAAGAGCTTTTATTTCATCATCAAATACAATATTGACTGAACTTAATTGATTAACAATTCCATGGAAATCATTCAGGTGATTAGATACAGATCCACCTTCTTGCATATGCAAATTAAATAACTGCTTCATAAGATATACCTTATTAGGAGCTGAGGGTTTTTCATACAAATTTGCTAACGTAGTCATTAACTCTACCATTGTTTTTGCCTGTGATAAATTAGATATCACAGTGGATGCTAGACTCAGTCTTATAGACCCCAGAGCCTTTCTGTCAAGAACTTCCCATTCTTCATCCTCCATGTCCTTGGGCTTCTTTGCAATCCCACCTAACGGTAAGTAAAGATCTTTCTGATACAAATAGTCCTCTATCTGCATTCTCCACTGTTGATAGTTCTTGCCATTAAACTTTTCCATTCTCAACTTACTTTCTTCTGCCATTGCTTCTCCCACTCAAACAGAAATCCCTGCAGAAATCCCTGTGAGCAACCTGTAATCAATACACACTACACAGATCTGAACCACCTGTTAGTGAACCTGAGCTCTGATACCACTTGTTGGGGATCAACCAACAATGATTACACTTGTGAAAGCAATAAATGCAGAAATAAATTAGATAGATAAGTAACTAGAATGATAAATAGCACAGAACAAGAGATACAAGAAAACACCCTGAAAACTTGTATTAAAACTCTTTACAAAAGGAATTCAATTGAAGAAAGTTCTTTCTTCCACACCTCTCTCAGATGCACAAGATCTCTCTCTAGATCTCTATTCCTCAAGAGCTCTCTCTCTCAAGTACAATCAATTCCAACAACCTGGATTGATACAACTTTGTACTGTCCTTCAAACGTTCACAATGTTCTACTCATACAATTCAACACACTGAGCTAAGAAGATCTTTCCTACATATAGAATTAGGAAACTTGAGCATGAACTTACAACCAACAGTTAATCCTCTTGAACAAGGGCTCTAAAAAAAATCTTGCTAATAATAGAAACGCGAACTTAAGACTAAGACTTAAACTCATCATGCAAACACTCACTTCTGTCCTCGAAAATAGCATTCTAGATGCATAGGTAACCAACGCTGGTTCCTGCCTATTGCCTGTGACCATCGTCGATCAATCCTCTGCCGATGTCGGTATTCCTTCAACTACTCCTGACCGATGTTGATCGCTCTTGACCGATGCCGGTGACTGTGTAGACCTGCAACTATGTAATGCGCTCATATGTGAAGCTTTTAGGCTCCACACCTTAACACAATCTACCTCGCTCACCACTATTCCACCAATAGGTTGTTTATAAAACCCAATACCCCGTAAATCATGCCTTGGAGTGAATACCTCCTCACTAATCTTAAAATGTTAGATGCTACCTTAAAAAAAGAATTGTGGTGTGTATAAAACCCACATCAACGTGTTATAGCCAGGTTTTTTATTGTATGTTTCTGGTGTGTATAAAACCCACATCAACATGTTAATACTTTAGTATTGTCAAAGAATCACAAAAGGATTAGAATTTAAAAAATAATCCAAAAAGGACATTTCAATTTATTGTAATAAATATTCTAGTTTGGTTTTGTGTTTCAATATTACATATTATTATTTAAAATTTAATTGATTCTCTAGTTTTGAAAATAATTCATGAAAACTTCAGAATTATTATAATTACCAAAAAGGAACATTTCAGTGGGGGTGTCCTTGGGTTACACTGAATGATTACTATTATTTATTTCCTCATATGTGAGGAGATTAGACCTGATAAATGATGTTGTACCAAACTACTAGGATGTTGATGTTGATTTGTTGTAAATGGTAGGCCTATCCACATGGAAGGCATTTTGATATTTGTTGCCTACAAGTACCAATGTCACTTGAGGCATATGGTGTTAGGTGATGAATCATTAGATATGTAAAGGGAGAATGGGTGATAAACTAAGATGGTGTCACAAATATGGGTTCATCAAAGACTAGTGGTTTGTCAAAGACAGGTTGGTCAAATAAATGTGGACCAAGGATGGGTAGTTGGTGAAGAGATGGTTCATCAAGAATTGGCTCATAAAATATTGGTCATTCATCAAAGATAGGTGGGCCAACAATGGTTTGGGATTGGAAAAAGATGGGTGATTTGATAAAAATTTATTCATTGAAGATGGATTGGCATAGGAGAGAGTGATTGTATTTACCTTTACTTGAAAGTGGAGGAGTATGATGATTATTTATAAGGGGATCTTGGCATATCCCTAATGGATGATTCTTGAGCTTGGATGTACCTAATTGTCACATAGACAAATATCCTTGGAAGGGTGATGGTAGAATATGATTGGATTGTCAGATTTGATGTTACTATAAGGATGGATGGGTGTTGTATAGTGGATTGTTTAATGGTTATAACTCGATGGAATTAGATGTTGGACTAGTGGATAAAAATACATAAGGTAATGATTGGTGGAATAGTTGTTGGCTAAGATGTAGGATTTGGTCTATCATGTCTTACGTTATATATGGTGATGTTAGAACTAGTTTAGGATTGTGGGAGTTGTTAGGATTCTGCCCAAATGGGTTTTGAGATGTCATGACTCATATTACATTGGTTTTGAATTGATTTGATAGTTTATGTTTGATGTTGATTTGATTTGATGTTTGATGTTGATTTGATTTTTGATGTGATTTTATTTTTTATGTTTGATGTTTAATTAGGATTTGATTAAGCTCATATTAGAGCTTGAATGTTGATGTTGGATTTGATCTTGATGGGGAAAAGGATGGATGTTGTGATTTTTTTTCATTCTCAACTGACAAGTGCAGGAGATTGAATGAAAAGATGAGGATAAGATGTGAATTTAGATACATGATTTAGAATTAATGTGACTTGGTTAAAGTTGATCGAATTTATCTTGATTTGTTTTTATTTGGTCAAAGTGAACCTGATTTGACTTGGTTTGGCTTTGGAAAGTTGACTTTATATTTTGAATTTTGATTTCTAATTTTGTTCAAAGTTGACAAGGTCTAACTATTGATGTTGGATTTAGTCAAAGTTGACTAGATTTTGACTTTAAATTGGACTTGGTCAAAGTTAAAATGGTGTTGAATTTTTGAATTTAACTTTGGCTTGACCTTTGACTTTGATTAATTGACTTTGTAAAGTTAACTTGGTCAAAGTTGATTGAATGTTGACTTTGGTTGGTCATGGTTTGACTTTAGACATTTATGTTTGAATTAGGCATGGTCAAAGTATACCTAATTCAATATAATTGATGTGGTTGTTAGAAAATAGTTTAACTTGGATAAATTGGACTTATTTGAATTGTATAAGGTTGAAAAATAAAATGGGTCTAGATAACAATAACCATGGGTCTAGGTAGAAATCAAATAAGTGAACACATATAAAAATCCATATACTAGTAGTAATAGGTGTACAATACAACTAATTAGCCTACCATTGTATTTGTGTAAAGTGGTGACTACGTTGGTCTCTTATCCCTCACTAGGAATCTATATGTGGTGAGTAATATTTGGTAATGTTGTGTTCCTTGCATTGATAGTTTTTATGGCTAAATGGTCTTAAACTAAGCAAAAAAAGTTGAACTGGGTACAACCCCTATATACGTTGTAGTATGATGGGGCCCAAATCCATGGAATAGGTCAATTAGCAGGCTTGCATGAAAGGGTGTAATTCTTTTATGCCCATTTCATCCATAGGATTTTAGAGAAGTGTCATTTGAAAATAATAACTTGAAGGGTGTTATCTAGGGCCTATGTATTCGAGTGTGAAATCCCATGACTTCACAATGAACTTACAACATGTGACCACTTGGTCAATAGCGATAAATCCTCCCTCAATTTATGTACCCTATTAGCACACAGGTTTGGTTCATACATTGGGGGATGTAATCATAGTCATCATACCATAAGGAATCATGCTTGGTGATCAAAGTCCAAGTCATGTAACCAAAAATAAAAAAATAAAGTTTGACTATTTTTATCCTTAGGGTCCCACAAATGGTAAGAGGAGAGCATAAATAGATTTCACTTCAGGATGGGGAATACAACCAAAATGATTTTGATCACTTAGGATCCCAAAAATGGGTAAGGGGGAGCATACATGCTTAGGCTATCACACACAAAGAAAATTAAAAAAATCAAATTATTTTTTTTAATGCACTAAATTTGAAATGTGTTCACTTTAAAGCACCAAAATCAAGTGTTATGAATGTTTGTTTCTTTGGTTTTATCTTTTATAGGTGAAATCTTGTAAGCAAAAGATTAGTAGTATTATGTTTATCCTTTGATAAGCATATAGACCTATAAATGGTCTAGTGATACATGCTAAAAATTAACTTTCATGACCAATTCATTTT